>SZWC01012777.1:9366-38099 GCA_023375785.1 Penium margaritaceum | reverse complement strand
CCCCCCCCCCCCCCTTTTTTTTTCGTTTGTCTGGCTCGACCCTCGCGGCGAGCGCAGTGGAGCGGGAGGCTCGCTCCCCCCCCCTCCCGGGCAGCCGGCCAGAGGCCGCTCGTCGGCCTCCCCTGGCCCTCTTGGCTGGCGGGAGGCCGGCGTTTGGCCGGCACGCGCCGGCTCTTGCGCCGGCGCTCGGCCGGCGCTCTGTCGCGCCCCCCGTTGGCACAACAGGCCCGACCGAGGGGACCCTCCCCCCCCCGGACGGGTCCCTCGAGTTGGGTCCCCCTCAAGCCCGAAGGCAGCAGTTGCTGCAGCAACTGCTGCTGCGGTTGCTGCAGCAACTGCTACTACTGCTGCTGCAGCCGCTGCCAGCTGCTGCTATTGCTACGGCTGCTGCTGCGACTGCCGCCTGCTGCTGCTGCGGCTGCTGCCTGCGCCTGCTACTGCTATAGCTGCTGCTGCAGCTGCTCGCCGCCGCTGCTGCTGCTACGGTTGCTGCCCGTCGCCGCTGCTGCTACAGGTGCTTGCTGTTGCGCCCGTTGCTACGGCTGCTGCCTGCTGCTGCTACTGCGACTGCTGCCTGCTGCTACTACTACGGTTGGTGTGGCAGCTGCTGCGCTGCTGTTGTAGCTTGTGGCTGCTGATGCCGCCGCTGCTACAAGCTGTTACCGCCGTTGCGCGCTATCACTGCTTGCAACCGCTGCCGCAAGCTGCTGCTGCGAGCTGCTTCTTCCTTCTTCCTTTTTTTCTTGTTATGCACACACCAGTAGCCAGACACGGCTGCTCCTGCCACCCGGTGCTGCTGCTAGCTGCAGTGGCTGCTACCCGTAGTTGCTATTGCTGTGGGTGCTTCTCGTCGCTAATTGCTGCTACGGCCGCTGTTGCTTGCAGCTACCGTCGTTGTCTCCGCTACCTTCACCGCTCCGCTGCAACGTAGTCCTGGTGGGTCCTCCAAGATCTGCTACTGCTGCTATGGATGGCTGCCGCTCCTGCCACTCACTGCTGCTGCTGCTGCTGCGTCTCTGCTGCACAGCACAACGAGCTGTGGCTCGTTTGCTCTGATACCATGAGGAAATTCCTAGAACCTTCCTAACCGCTTGCCACTTGACTAAGCGTCAATGCTCAGTTAGTGTGTGACGACAGTCACAAGTCATGCACGAAACTGCAAGGGTCTGGGTAGGGACACGTACAAAGTGTCTAGAAGCTCAATATGAGTATAATTGCATAGAGAGATAACAAATGACAAGTCCACAGCATGAATACCTGCCGCGGCGCACGACAGGTCGCACGCGGCAGTGCAAGGTCTGTCCTAAAACCGGCCCAAAAGCACTGTTTTGGCCGTAACTGTGCGCAGACAAATCAGAACGCTGCGCCGTCTGAACCTAGAGATGCAGAATCTCAGGTTGGACGCTACGACTGGTCACACGCATATGTCTGGCACCGATCAGTGGACAGAAAATGCAAAACATGCAAATCGGGCTCAAGAGCCAGTCCACCGAGAAAACTCTAGCGTCTGCAGAAAAACGGCAAAGCACCCTGGCAAGCACCCAGGGCGTCGTGGCAGCTCTCTGGCAGCTGCTGGTGGATGGAGCCACCACTCGTCGTCGGTGCTCCGGTGCCAGCTGCGTCCGCATCAAGGATAGACTGCAGAAAACCTGCATATGGCCGTGACAGCATCCGCAACGCTGGGGCAGTCGTCGGTCAGCTCCGAGAAGGTGCTCCACCACCTGCGGACGCGTTGGTGTCTCCGGGGTCCGCATCCGGGACAATGTCGTCGCGCTCCCCTGTACCGCTGCTCTCCTTGCCGTCGCTCGTGACAGGTGGAAGCCACACACACCAATACCCCGCAGGCGCAAGACACACAGGCGTTGATGACGTTCAAGCATCAGGAGTCGTTGATTTGCTCCCTCGAGGTCGAGCAAGCGAAGTCGATCTCCTACCCAGACCAGACCACTTCACTTGATGTTAATGAGAAGATGCAAGGAAGCTTCCTAGCAACACTCCCGTTGACCAGGTGTCAGTGCCTAATCAGACGGTGACGATAGTCATAAGTCATGCACGCAACGGCAAGAGTTTGGCTAGGGGACACAAGGCAAAGTGACTGAATGCTTCAATAGCATTTGCATACAGAGATGACAAATGACTGGTCCATGGCATAAATGCCTGCCGCGGCGCACAGCGGGTTTCGCACGCAGCGGTCCAAGAGCTGTCCCAAAACCGGCCCAAAACCACTGTTTTGGCCATAACTCTGCGCACACATGTCAGAATGCTACGCCGTCTGAATCTAGACATGCAGGATCACAAGAAGGACGCTACACCTGGTCACATCCATGCATCCATCATTAGACGGTGGACATGCAATGCAAAAACGTGCAAAGTCGGCTCATGACCAGTCCGCCAAAAAACTCCTGCAAGCTGCACAAAAAACAGCAGGAAGTCACGGCAGTGTTCAGGGCTCTGGAACGGTAGTCGGCCAGCTCCAAGCTGGTAGTCTGCCGCCAGTCGTTGCAACGGTGTCACCAGGGCCCGCTTCAGGGATTTACACGAGTATGGACACGACCGAGTGGTCACAGTAGACTGTACAAGAATGTCACAAATCACAACACTCCCCCATGACCCGATGGTATGCATGTCCATACACGTGCAGCACTGGGACAAGTACAATAGTGTGTGTAAAACAGATGGGACACGGCCACACATCCCACACTCAACCACTCTCAGGCATGGGGCGAAGCCCAACAGAAGGAATGGCCACCAGGAACTTTCCGCGAGCTAGTGCCTTCGTCAAGAAATCAGCACGCTACATGTCAGTGCCAACCCACATGACAGAGGTCACGTGTCGCTCCACCAGATTATGCACAAAGTGATGCTCAACCGCAATGTGCTTCGTGCGAGCATGAAAAAGACACCAGAGTTCTTCGCAATGGCGAGAGCACTCTGGTTGTAGCAACAAAGCACAATGGCGGGTACTGACTAACCAAGCTCAAGAAACAGGCGCTGTAGCCATATCGCCTCAGTAGCCTATGCACCCAAAGCAACATACTCTACCTCCGACGCGCTACGTGCGATGCAGCCCTGCTTCCCGCTACGCCAAGACAGAGCGGTACCGCCGAGCAGGAACACGTAGCCAGTACGGCTGTGTCCATGTGGGCTCTAGGCCTAGTCGCTGTTAGTGTAGCCGTCGAGGACCATCGAACATTGCCGACGAAAGCAGAGTCCGAGGTACGGCGTGGAGACCACGTACCGCACCACTTGCACATCCGTGTGATGGGCTCTGGCACGTGGAGCCTGCGAGAACTGAACAAGGAGGTTGACAGCGAAAGCGATGTTAGGACGTGTGGTAGTAGCCATGTACATCAGAGATCCAATGAGACGGAGGTATGAGGTCACGCCCACTGTCTTCCCCAGCTGTGTGGAGTCATCCACCTTCAGGGTATCCTCTCCATCAGGTATAAAAGGTGTGGAAGCGGTGGGCACTGTACCAAGGAGGTTGCTGAAACGCTCCCCCACGACTTGTGCGTATCGGGCCTGATGTAGCAACCGTGTCTGACGCCTGTGATCTTGCACGACCTCCATACCAAGAAACACCGATGCAGGACCGAGGTCCTTCATCCCACAAGCAGTCTGAAGGACAGCCTTGGCCTCCTTCACGGCCTCCAGGGACGGAGACGCGATCAGAATGTCATCGACATAGACCAGGATGGCAATGAACCGCCCGGGTGTTGGTAGGATGAAGAGAGAGGGATCTGCCTCGCTCTGTACATATCCTGCACGAGTCAAAGTGCCGGTGATCTCCCGGTTCCAACACCACGGATACTGCTTGACGCCGTACAAGGACTTGCGCAAGCGCCAGACCTTGTCACCATCCTCAAAGCCTAGTGGCTGAGCCACGTAAATCTCCTCATCTAGAGAGCCATGGAGGAACGCATTGTTCACGTCCATTTGGTGCAGTTCACAGTCATGCTGAGCCACTACACCCAACAGAGCTCGAGCTGAGGTCATGCCGTCGACAGGGGCAAAAGTGTCAGTGTAATCAACGCCCTCAATCTGAGAGTACCCCTTGACGACCAAGCGGGCCTTGTAGCGTTCCAGTGAGCCATCCGGCTTCACTTTCTTGCAAAAGACCCACTTGACCTGAATAGATTTCCTCCCAGGCGGAAGGTCGACAAGCTCGTAGAATCTATGGTCTCAGATAGCGCAAAGCTCATCCTCGTAGGCAGCACGCCAAGCGTTAGCATCCTGTGATGAGAGAGCTGCCCTCACGGTGTCCAGGTCGGGCGCCATAGAGGGAGAGCTCTGCGTGGCAAGGGCACACCCCTCGGTGCTAGGCCTGACGACCACAAGATCAGCTGGTGCATCACAAGCGATATGGAACTCGCAGGTGACAAAATCGTGCCCTACGGGGCACGCTGGATGTACCTCTGTGAGCTTAGTGCGGACACTCAGGCCTAAGGCCTTTGTTCCGGGGTCACCACTCGCGATGCTGCAAGAGGGGCGCCTGGGTGCGGGGCCCGACGCTCGCTGAGCTCCTGAATCCAGTGGTCGAAGACGGCCACCGGGCTCACGGCAGTAACTGGAGCTCGAGGGGCGCACCTCAGGCTTAGGGATAGGTACGACCACAGCTGGTGGGGACTGAGGCAGGGCAGGTGATGTCGTGCGAGGAGATGCGTGTGTGGAGGACACGGGGCTGGGTGTGACAGCAGGAGCAGGCAAGACTGGACTTGACACAGAGGCAAGAGTGCCAGCAGGAGCACATACGTGAGTAGGCGACACTGGACCAGACACAAAAACCGGAGTGCCAGCAGATGTGGGAACAGAAGTAGGGGCACCTGTTGGGCGTGAAACAGGCTGTACGGGCGAGGTCTCTAGACCGACGGTGATTATCGCCGGGTCATCAAGGGCCGGAGATCGAGAGGTAAAGGGGGCTCGAACTACACATCAGCCTGGTGAGAGGTGCTCGCTGACGTAGAAGTCTCCCCCATCCACCGAGAACCCTCACAGGTAGAAACATGTGTGGCGGATAGTGTCGTGATTGAAGTCAGGTCACGGTAGGTGAGAGACTCGAAAAAGAGTGCATTGCGTGACTCAATGACGCGACGACGAGTAGGGTCCCAGAAGCGCCAGGCCTTCGACCGCGGGAAAATGCGTACAAAGGCACACAAGCGGCCCCGAGGTGAGACCTTGGACCCCTGCTGGTCCTCCATGTACCACACGGAGGCCAGGGATCCCCAGACGCGAGCGAGACGAAGGTCAGCACGGTGTCCAAACCAAAGCTCATACGCTGTAATATGATCCGGAAGCGGACCGTGCGGGAGGCGGTTCCAGACCCAAGTCATGTAGGCAAAACCCTCAAAGACAAAGGACTCAGGGAGATTGCACTCAGACCGCATAGCGTGAACTGCATCCTCCACGTTGCGGTTCCAGCGCTTGGAAACACCGTTCTGCTGAGGGGTAGCAGGATCGGAGACCTAGTAAAATATCCCGTGCTCAGCAAAGAACCTGTCCATCTTGCCAAGGAACTCGCCGCTACGATCCGAGCGGAAAGTATGTAGCATGTGACGTGACTGACGCTGAGCCATCACTAGCCAGAGTCGAACGGCAAGGGCGGCGTCGCTCTTCTGACGTAGACTGTAGACCCACCGCATGTGGGTAAAGTCGTCAGTCTGAATCAGAATGTACTGGCCCCGATCAGATAGGGACTTGACCGGAAGAGGACCGAGAAGGTCTGAGTGAACTAGCTCGAGAGGCTGAAGCGCTCGGGGACGAGAGTCAGAGTAGGTGCATCGGTGCATCTTCCCCTGAGCGCAAAAGAGACAGTCGGTCTTGGGTGGCTTCTCGAAAGAAGCCGCATCAAGACCGAGAGCTGGCTGTGTCCGAATGAGCTTCGACTCAGTATCGGAGCCCACGTGACACAGACGGCGATAAAGAAACCGCTGGTGTTCCGGAGACAGAACACCAGTGACAAGGACCTGACCGGAGGAAGAAGGAGAGTGAGGGGAGGAGGTCCAAGAGACACGATACAGATCATCTATGACTGAGGCACGAAGGACAACACTACGAGTGTCAGTAGCAGTCACAGTCGCTGAGTCTACAGTATGCTCCACAGAGAGACCCATCAGTGTGCAGGCACGCACAGAAAGCAGGCTGAGCTCAAGATCAGGCACAAAAACACGTCGGAAAGGTACAAGGGGCCAGATGGACCGTCGAAACATACAACCCCAACACCATGGACTGGCAAAGATTGACCAGAGCTTGTACAGATGGAAAGGACAGACGTGACAGGACCGAGAACAACAAAATCACTACGACAACACGTCATGTGATTTGTGGCACCAGAATCGATGATCCAAGTGCCACCGGAGTCACGACTGGTGGACGTCACTGTACAACGGGCAATGGAACACTCGGCATTAGAGGGACGTTGAGTCGTCAGTGGGGAGGAACAACGCAAGGCACAAAGATGAGACTCATGAACCCAATCGGTGCAGTCAGGCCCATCATCATCACATGCTAACTGTGTTCCCCCACAATCGTCATCACAACCCACAGGAACGGACGGACAGACAGTCTGTGGACCACCCGATGATGACAACACACTCGCACCTCCCTGAAAGCGGAGCACCAGAAGGTGTCAGAGCTCAGCGATGTTGCGGTCGCTTGGGTCCGGATCACTGCTACTCGCCGGTGAGGAAGCGGGAACAGCTGCAGTCGTGGCCGCCATGCGTCCAAAGGATGGCGAGGATGACGTGTTGGACATGGAACAAAGGGCTTATGCAGCCTAGAGCCCACGAGTAATCCGCGTCTGGTCGAGCGGCTGCTGGCACTCGGTGTAGCGATGGGCGCCTCCACAGTTGTAGCAGTGAACAGTACATCCACTACTACCACTGGATGACGACTGCTGCTATGACTACTGCTGAACTGATCCAAGCTTCCCCTTCTTCTTCTTCCTGTGAGCTGCTACAACACCCTGTGTCTGAGTGGGTGTGGGCGGGGCCAAAGAGGAGGAGGAAGATGAGGACGTGATGGAGGATGAAGAAAGAGACTGCAGGAGGGAAGATGGTGGAAATGCAACGACTGCTGCAGCAAGAGAAGTCTCTTGATGGGCGATGGCTGCCCTCGCGGGCTGAAGTCACCTGGAGGAAGTGCTGATGCGCCCGGGGGAGAAGCTGCAGAGTGGCTGAAAAGGGCTCAAGGACAGCGTCGTTGTACCGTGCGAAGACGTCAGTGTACTCAAGGCAAACTCTGAGCATCATCGTGCGGAGCGCCCACAGCTGTGTGCCTCCTGAGGTCCCAAGGCACATGTAGATGCGTATGGTGCATCGCCAGTAATCGGCTGCAAGCTCTGTAGGCCCCTGACGGAGAGAGTGGAAGGCACAAATGTGTGCTGCACGAGTGGCGTGCATCTCTGCGGCCAGTAGGGATAAGGCCAGATCCCAACCTCCGCAAGGATCGGCGCCGGTGCTTGTGCCGGCCTCGCCAAGGAAGGAGCGGAAATCGACGACGATCTCGTGTGGCATGGCATAGAGGAGTCCGCGCATCGCCCTGGTTGCTGTCAGCACCTGTGTTGGGTCTGTAGGCTGATACAGGCTGTGGTAGTAGGGCCACACTCCCTCTGAAGTAGCCCAAACCTAAAAGAGGATTTCCCAGCAGTCGAAGTCGTCCTCACTGATGTACCGTGGAGGTGGTGTCTCAAAGTCCTTGGGTTGCCGCTCCGTGGGGAGAGCAACCGCAGGCTGAGGAGGACGAGGGATGGGGAAGACTCCTAGAAGGGGATAGTCATCGGGATAGTCGGGTGACGATTGTATCAACTGCATCCGGATCTCCTCGGTTGACGGAGGCGATCTTGAAGAACTCGCATCTCATGATCCGGGGAGTCGCCTGTCATGCCTGGCATGAATGGATCATCATCCAGGAGGTCAGGAGGTGGTGGGTCAGGTCTAGCTCCTGTCACGGATGCCTCAACCGACTGCTGTTTAGAGACCGCGACGCCGGCAGCTCCCTTGGAAACCTCCCGTGGGACCGTGGACTGGGCACGCAGAA
Source organism: Penium margaritaceum (assembly GCA_023375785.1). Lineage (NCBI taxonomy): Eukaryota > Viridiplantae > Streptophyta > Zygnematophyceae > Desmidiales > Peniaceae > Penium > Penium margaritaceum. The sequence goes on along the minus strand of SZWC01012777.1, from coordinate 30,065 downwards.
GCTCAGTGAACATGCGGATGGCATCAGTCTGCTCCTGCTGTAGGCAATGCATCTCATCCTGCTAGCTTCGCAGGTCCTCAATGGCCTACGAGCGTGGGCTCAAGACCCCAGATGAAGAGGAGGAGGGATCACCTGTCCCCTTCCCCTTGTTGTCAGACGAGTCCATGTCGCCTCTGAGTATGGGTCGACAGGTCAGGTTTGTCGAATTGCAAAAGGGTCAGCGTTTCTCGAGGAGTTCAGACGCTGGCAATTTTTGACTGTCTGGCCAAAAACTTTGCTAAGTATGGTGCTGATGTCAGCAGGTGGTTGCTGACGTCAGCACAACCTCATGATGTCAGCAAGCAAAATTGTTGACATCAGCTCGACTCCCTCTTTCCTTCTTTTTTCTATTTTTTTCTCTCGCGTTTCTGCGCGAGCGTGCAGCTGCTCCGCGACGGCTACGCGAAAGCTACGCGGAAGCTGCGTAGCAGCTTCCGCTCAGTCGCTGCTACAGCTGTGCTATCAGTTGCAGCAGCAGCTGCATGGCTGCATACACGGTAGTGGCAACAGTGGCTGCGCAATGCCACTACTGCTGTTGCGCTATGCGGCTGCTGCTCGCTGCCGCCGCCGCGCTGTTGCTATTGCTATTAGTGCGTTGTTGTTGCTCCACCTGCTACTGCTCTGAAGCTGCTACCGTTGCTGCTGCTGTGCTACTGTTGCCGCCGCCGCTACTGCTCTACTGCCGCCGCGGCTGCTGCCGCTGTGCTGTCGTTGTTGTGGCCGCCGCTACGACTACGGAAGGCGGCTGCACTCGCTGCAGCCGCCACGCGCTGCTGTAGCTGTTGCTACGACGCTGCTGCTGCCGCTACTGATACTGCTGCTCTGCTGTTATGCTGATGGTGGCACGGTGGCAACACCGCCGCTACGGTTTCACGTGATGGGTGTGGGCTGCGTCGACGGCGACCGGTTGTCTTCGACAGGCCCCAATGGATCTGTTGCAGCGGTGACTCTCACTGCTGTTGCTCTGCTAAGTCTCTGCTGCGGAGCTCAGTGAGAACTGTTTCACTGCTCTGATACCATGAGAAGATTCAAGGAAGCTTCCTAGCAACACTTCCGTTGACCAGGCGTCAGTGCCTGATCAGACGGTGACGACAGTCACAAGTCGTGCACGTAATGGCAAGAGTTTGGCTAGGGGACACAAGGCAAAGTGTCAGAATGCTTCAATAGCATTTGCATAGAGAGATGACAAGTGACAGGTCCATGGCATGAATGCCTGCCGCGGCGCACAGCGGGTGTTGCACGCGGCGGTCCAAGAGCTGTCCTAAAACCAGCCCAAAACCACTGTTTTGGCCATAACTCTGCGCACACATGTCAGAATGCTACGCCGTCTGAACCTAGATGTGCATGACCACAAAACAGACGCTACGACTGGTCACATGCATGCATCCATCATCAGACAGTGGACACGCAATGCAAAAACATGCAAATTGGGCTCATGGCCAGTCCGCCGAAAAACTCCTGCAAGCTGCACAAAAAACAGCATGAAGTCCCGGCAGTGTCAGGGGCTCTGGAACGGTAGTCGGCCAGCTCCAAGCTGGTAGTCCGCCGCCAGTCGTCGCACCGGCGTCACCAGGGCCCGCCTCAGGGATGTGCACGAGTATGGACACGGCCGAGTGGTCACAGTAGACTGTACAAGAACGTCACAAATCACAAGAATGTCACAAATCACAACAGTTAAATGGTGTCTATGGACATGACACGGCTGTTCCACTGCAAATTCTTGTGGGCGTGCACTGGCTGCTCCATATTCCAAAACGGCTCAAAATTAGTCCCCAGTTGTTCTAAATAGACTTGAAAAACACCTTCGTGAAAACACTCACAAATCTATGCGGTAATACGGTAAACACTCTCTGATGAGCTATGTGCAATAGGACCCTGCTTGCTGCTGCGCCACGATACAGTGGTTCCACCTAACACCAACACGTACCATGTCCGACTGCCCCCATCAGGGTTGAACATCAAGTCACATTGTATGTAGCTGTTGACCACCACTGAACATTTCCATCAAAAGCAGAGTCCAAGGTACAACTTGGGCCATATGCTGCACCACTCGCACAACCGCGTGTAGGGTTCTCGCCTGAGGACATTGCGAAAACTATGCAAGGAGGTTGACGACGAAGTCAATGTCGGGTCGTGTGGTAGTGGCCAAGTGCATCATAGAGCCAATAAGCCAGAAGTACATGGCCACGTCCACTGTCTCCACTCACTAAGCTGGATCATCCACTTTCCAAGCATCATGCCTGTTAGGTGTGATGGGGTTGGCGGCCGTGGGAACTTCACCAATGAGGTCAGAAAACAGCTCCTCCACAATGGGGGCGTAACGTGCCTCATGGAGCAAGGTTTTGTGCCGCTGACAATCACGTGCGATCTCCATGCCGAGAAACCAAGCTACAGGACCAAGGTCCTTCATCCCATAGGCAGCCTGGATGACTACCTTGGCCTCCTTCACGGCCTCCATCAAAGGAGACGTAATGAGGAGGTCATCCATATCCACGTCCACCAAAACAACGATGAAGCTATCAACTTTATGTCTGAGAAGGGATTAGACCACGTCACTCTACACGTACTCAACACGTGTCAGTGTGCCATTGATATCCTGGTTATAGCACCGGGTTGGATTCTTCAGGCCATACATGACCTTCCGCAAGCGCCACACCTTGTCACCGACCTCAAACCCCAGTGGCTGGACCATGCAGATATCCTCCTCTAGACTGCCATGAAGAAACTCATTGTTCACTCCCATCTGGTGCATCTCCGAGTCATGGAGAGCAACAATTGCAAACAGAGCACGGGTGGTGGACATGCAACTAACGGTGTGAAAGTGTCAGTGAAATCTACTCCCTTAACCTGTCTAAACCTCGTGGCCGTCAAGCAAGCACTGTACTAATTTATTGTACCATTAGGCTTAACCTTTTTTTGAAAGACCCACTTGGCTTGTACAGCCTCTTGCACAGGCGTGATGGTGACAAGCTCATAGACAATGTACTCACGGATGGCTCTCAGCTCATCCTTCCAAGAAGCATGCCACAACTCTGCATCTACAGCCAAGGGATAGCTCTGAGTGGCTAAGACACATGCCTTCAAATTCAGCCTGACCACGACCAAGTCGGCTGTGACATCGCAAGTGACCAAGAACTCTCAAGAGACCAGCTCGTGACCAATAGGGCATGTTGGGTGCACCTCAGTGCAATTCACATGGACATGTACAACAACGGTCTTTGTGCCAGGGACGCCACTCCGAACACTACTAGTCAAACATCTAGGCACCGAGTCAGCAGTCCACTGAGCTCTAGACACATGTGGTCAAATACTACTACCAGGCTCGCAGGAATAGCCCAATGCTGAGGTGTTTGCCTTGGGCTACATAGCAGGCTGTTGAGCCATCGCTGTAAGAGCTATGGACTCGTAGGGAAGGGAAGAGGGTGCAGCAGAAACATGGAAAGGTGATGGCTCGCACGTAGGGGGAACAGGTGCAGGCACAGGAGTAGATGTGACTGAGGATAATGTCATAGGTGTGAGATCTAGTGTGCTAGATGGAACTGATGCTAGCACAGGATCAGATGTGTTGGAGGGGACTGTCACAGGAACATGATCTGGTGTGCTGGAGGGGACCGATGAGACTACTAGATCCACAACCAAGATAGCCAAATCAGTAGTAGTCAGAGACCAGAGCATAGGTAAGGAAACCCAGATGGACCCATTTGTACGACGCGACTCTCCCATTCGTCGAGAAGCCACACAGGTGGAAACACATTCGGCGGCCAGCGACAGAATGCTAAAAACAGGTCACAGAAGGTTAGAGTCTCAAAGAAAAGAGTGTCTCAAGACTCGACAACACAATGCCAAGCGGGGTCCCAAAATTGCGAAGCCTTTGGCCTCTGGGAGATGTCGAGGAAGGCACACATGCCACCGTGAGGTGAGACCTTAGACCCTTACTGGTCCTCGGTGTGCCATACATAGGGGAGGGACTTCCAAACATGAGTAAGACAAAGATTGGCACAATGGCCGAGCCATAGCTCGTACGACTTGACATGGTCTAGAAGAGGACCATTCAGTACGCAGTTCAAGACCTAAGGATGTAGGAGAAGCCCTCAAATACAAATGACTGCAGAAGACCGCACTCAGACCACATGGCATGGATCACATCCTCCATGGTGCGGATCCAACGCCCAGACGCACTGTTCTGCTATAGTGTAGCGGGAGCAGAGAGCTAGTGAAAACACCATACTCCACAAAGTAGGCATCCATCTAACCTAAGAACTTACCACCATCAGAGCAGAATGTGTGAAGGGTGTGTCGAGACTAGCGCTCAACCATCACCAGCCATAAGCAGACTACCAGGATGGCATCGCTCTTGTGGTAGAGGCTATAGACCTATCGCATCTATGTGAATTCATCAGTTAGGGTGAGAACATAACAACCCTGATTTTAGAGGGATTAGACTGGGAGAGGACTGAGGAGGTCCGAGTGGACCCTATCTAGTGGATAAAGTGCCCAAGAAATGAAGTTAGGGTAAGAGCATCAATGCCTTGTACCTTGCGTACAAGAAAGATGATTTGTCTTGGGCGGTGTCTTTAAGGAAGCCTTTTCAAGAAGAAGAGCTTGCTCTGGTCAAATGAGCTTGAACAAAGTGTTTGAGCTCACATGGCATAAGCAGCGATGCAACAATGTCTGGTGCTCTGTGGAGAGAACTCCAATGAAAAACACACGTGCTAAAGAGGGAGTGGGAGAAGAAGCAAAGGGAGTGTAACAAGATGCACGCTACAGGTTATCAACATCAGAGACCAGAAGAACAATGGTGTGGGTTTCCATAGCACTCACAACGGCAGGGTCAGCACAGTGCTCAATGGTAAGGCCCAACCTTGTGCATGCATGATGAGAGAGCAAGCTAAGCTCAAGAGTAGGGACAAAAGGCACATTGGAGATGCACAAGTGGTCATATGGACCATCAAACCGTACAAATCCAACAACCTAGACGGGAGAGGATTTGACAAGATCTTGTGTGAACGGGCCGAGCGAACCCAACAAGAGGAGGCAGGACAAAATCACTACAATGACAAGTCATGTGATGGCACCGGAGTCAATGATCCAAGTGTCACTCGGCTCATAGCCAGTCATTGATACTCAATAACATGCCACACAATACTCTACCTCTACTGGACATGAAGCAGAGGACTCATGAAAACGGCGAACAGCACGGACCTGTGACTTGTCAAGGCTGTTAGTGCTGTCGGGTCCATCCTCATCACGAGTTGATTGAACTCCCGCACAAACATCATTACGAGAGACTGACATAATAGGACAAGCTATCCGGGGATCATCTGGTTATGACAACACACTCGCACCTCCCTGAGTATGAACTCCCAATAGCTAATGAAGCTCTGCAATTGTGCAATCTTGAGGGTCCATATCGCTTTTGCCTAACAAAGTGGCTACGTCTGCTACAGTTGTGGGCGTGACACAGCCCATCCGTGTGTCACCAAAGGACATCCACTACGCGTGCGTTGCCTAGAGGCCGCACATGTTCGGTGGCTAATCACGAGGTTGCTTACATTATGTGTAGGGATGAGTGCCCCCACAATTGTAGCAGTGGAAAGAATGTCTACTCCCACTACTCGTTGGTTGCTACTATGGTTGTTGTCCCTTGTTGCATCTCTTTTTCCCCCTCTTTCCTGTGTAGGCACTATCACACCCTCAAATTGGCTGCTCGGGATAGAGGAGGAGGAGGAGGAAGCGATGGAGGTGAGACGAACAAACTAGAACAGAGGCGTAGGAGGGGTCGAAGTCACGTATGCAACAAAAAGAGCGTGCCGATGAACAAAAGCAGCCTCATGAGCCAATGTTGCCTGCAAATAGTAGCAATGATCCTCCCAAAGAAACAGCTGTAGTTACTCTAACAACTCAGAAAGGGTTGTACGGTTGTAGGCCACAAAGAGACTCACGTGGTCCAAGTGCGCCCCCAACATGATCGCATCGAGTGCCCACAGTTGCGTTGCAAAGCGCATGTAAAGGAGCATGGCGCACCTCTGGTAGTCTACTGTAAGCTCTGTGAAATCCTAGCAGAGGATGTGGTTCTCACAAACTCAAGGCATCCTCTTTCCATGGGTCTCCACAGCGAGCAGTGTAAAGGCCAGCTCTTAGCCTTGGCGCAGGTCTACTCCAGTCCTGATCCTGGCCTCACCTAGAAGGGTGATGAGATGGACCATAGTCTCCCTGAGCATGATGTAGATCAGACCGTGCATCACTCTCGCTGCATTATGGATTTGCTGAGCATCGCAGGTCTTGTACTGGCTATGGTAGTAAGGCCTGCTGCCCTCAGAGTCGGCCCACACCTGAAACAGGGTCTACCAATAATCAAAGCCCTTGTTACTATCATAATGTGGTGGAGGTGTCTCAAAGTCCTTTGTTTGCAGCTCCATGGGGAGGGCAACCTGAGGCTTGAGAGATAGTGGGTGAGGCACAGGGAGACCACTAGTGAGGAAAACGTCATCAAAGGTGAATGCTACTGAGCGTCGTGGCTGATCGTGACAGCGAGAAGGTGGGGAGGTGAGAGGTGGTGACCCGAGACGCAAATCACAAAAACACTCCTCAAGGATGTGAATCTCTTCCTCTCGTGTGTCATCCTCTATCTCCCCCTCTTGCCAAGTGTCAACCTATGACTAGGGGTGCTGAGGCCACAGTGTTTTATAGGGCGTAGACTACTGAATGGATGGTGCAGCTCCAGCAGGTCCTCCTGGTGTGTGCTGTGAGGCCCCTTACTGATCCCTTAGTAACCACACAATCTCGTACAATGTGTCATTCCGACGCTGCTTCTTGTGACACAACTCATCCTACATCCAAAAAAGCTCGCCAATCGCGAGTGACTACGACCATGGACTCTTGATGCCTGAAAAGAAGGAAGAGTAGTCTCTTAGCTCCTTGCCCTTGTCACGGACTGGCACCATAGGTGTTGTAGAGTATGGGTCCGAATGTCAATATTATCAAAATCAAAGACCGTTGGTGTTTCTCGAAGACATGGAACGCTAGAAACTTTGATGTTTCAGCCTAAACGTTGGGTGAGTGTTCCTGATGACATGATCACCTATAATGATGATGTAAGCATTAGGATTGCCCAAATGAAGCAAACTTTGGAACGATGATGCGCCAGAGGATGCTGAATCCAATAGTGGTGGTTTTGTAAATCAACCTTTAAAAGGTCAAACACGTCATGTTTTTATTTTCAGCCCAAAATCCAGAAAAGAAAAGAAAAGAAAAGAAGAGAAAAAAAACTAGATCTGAGGGCTTTTTTCTTTCGCAGATCCTAACGGACATGAGAAGGGATTGGATACAATTGAAATTTTTTGGCAAGAGCTTTCTGATGAGCCCTTACACGCCAAAAAAATGGTCATTTTGGGCAGTTGTGCTCTCTCACGTCCATGGGGAGTAGTAGGTGCGACCTACATGAAGCTTCCGAGAAGCTTCATGAACCCATTAGTAACATCATGTGCCCCAAATTCTGCTGGAGAGGGTTGGGGAACCTTTTTCTGTCCCGTGGTGGTGGCGTGGTGATGCGATTGAGAGGGTGTCTTCGCTATTGTAATATGCAATGGAATCACCATGGCTTGGCGAGTCCTCCAGGAACCATGGTATAAGCTATGAGTCTCACTGCTGCGTCTCTTCTGGGTAGCTTAGCAAGGGATGCCTTGCTCCTCTAATACCATGAGAATATGCTAGGAAGCTTCCTAGCGATGTTGCCACTAACGTGGGGACACCGTCCAGTCAGCTGACGCGCTAGCAAGCAAGCAGGTTCATGGAACAACAAGGGTTAGGCTAGGAAGATATGCAAAGTCTCATGAGCTTCAACAGCTTACTAATGCATAAAGGAATGACAACTGACAAGCACAAAGTATAAATACATGCTGCAGAGCAGGGTAGGTGATGCATGCGGCAGTGTCAGTTTGTCCTAAAAATGACATGAAACCATTGTTGTAGCCATAACCCTACACACAGTCATCCAAATGCAACACCATATGAACCTAGAGATGCAAGATCTCAAGCCACATGCAACCAATAGTTACACACACAAGTTTGGCACTCATCAGTGGTCACAAAATACAAAACATGCAAACTAGGCTCAAGGTCTAGTCCATTGAGAAAACTCTAGCGATTGCAAAAAAAACTACAGAGCACTCCAACAGTGCCAGAGACTCCGTGGCAGTTGTCTAGCACCTGCTGGTGAATGAAGCCACCACCCCTCGATGAGCTGGTGCTAATGAGGTATGCATCAAGATCTGAACAAGCATGGACACGGCTGAGTTGTCACAATAAGTTATACAAACAGACAGGGATGGCTCACATCACAACACTCCTCCATGACCCGACGGTATGCATGTCCTTGCACGTGCAAAACTGACGCAAGTGTACATTGAGATGCACAATAGGTAATACGCACACAGCCCTCTTTCAGCCACTCTTAGGCAAAGGATGGAGCGCAACAGAACGGATGGACATTATGAACTTTCTATGTGCGAATACCTTGGTCAAGAAGGCAGCCCGCTGCATGTCGGTACCGACCTAGATGACGGAGATCACTTGTCGTTGCATAAGATCACAATGTGATGCTCAATAGCAACATGCTCTGTGCATGCATGGAACACAATAGATCTCTCTACAATGCTAAAAGCACTCTGGTTTTTATATCACATAACAATGCAAGGCACACACTTATAGAAATTACAAAAGAGATGATGCAACCACACCGCCAAAGCAGTTCCAACTCCCAACACAAAATGCTCAGCCTGTAATAAGCTACCTGTGATGCAACCTTGCCTGTTGCCTTCCACGGCATAGCGGTGCTACCCAACAAGATCATGTAGCCCACCCGACTACAGCCATCACAACTCAAGGCCCATTCACTATCTGTGTAGCTGTTGACTATTACCAAACACTACTGTGGAAAGCAGAGTCCAAGGTAAGGTTTGAAAACCACATAGGCCACGACTCGCACAACCACATGAAGGACTCTTGCTCAAGGAAACTACGGGAACTATGCAAAGATGTTGACAACAAAGGTGTTGTCAAGTTGTTTGTTCGTGACCAAGTACATGAGAGAGCCAATGAGGTGCAAGTATAGAGTCACTTCCATTGTCTCCCCAAGCTATGCTAGATCATCCACCTTCGAGGAATCTTGCTACTCAGGTGTGATGGAGGAGGAGGTTGTGGGAACTGCAAGAAGATCAGCAAACCGCTCCTCCATAACGTAGGCATAATGTTCCTGATAAAGCAAGAATGTGTGTTACTAACAATCGCGCACCATCTCCATCCTAAGGAGAATTGCTGTAAGATCAAGGTCCTTTATCCTCTAGATGGCGTGAAGGACTGCCTTGGCCTCCTTCACAACCTCCATCAAAGGAGACACGATCAGGAGGTCATCCATGTAGACGAGGATGGTTGTGAAGGTCTGAGATATTCTTCTAAGAAAGAGATATGGGTCCGCGTCACTCTCCACATGTTTCTATGCCGGTAATCACCTTGTTCCAGTAGTGGGATGACTTCTTTAGGCCATAGAACACCTTGCGCGAGTGTCAGACCCTATCACCGACCTCAAAACTAGGTGGATCAACCATGTAGATCTCCACCTCTAAGGCACCACTGAAAAATATGTTGCTCCTATTCATCTGGTACAGCTCCCAGTTATTGTGAGAAACAACTTTAATAGAGGGCCAATGATGGTCATGCAGCCGACGTGTACAAAGATGTTAGTGAAATCAACACCCTCAACCTCCTAGCCATTAAGCAGGCCTTGTAGCAATTGGGTATGTCATCAGGCTTCACCTTCCTATGACAGACCCACTTGGAATGTGTAACCTTCCGCCAAGGTGGGAGGCTGACAAGCTCATTGACACTGTACACTCGGATGGATCTCAACACGACCTCACAAGCTGCATGCCATAACTATGCATCCTGACCTAAGAGTGCCTCCTTTAACATGCCTAAGCACCGTCGAGGAAGAGCTTTGGGTGGCTAAGAAACAAGTTTCCAGATTCGACCTCACCAGAACAAGGTTGGCTCCGACATCGCAAGGGACCGAGAACTATCGCTAGACCAACTGGTGACCAAAAAGGCACACTAGGTGTCCCTTAGTGTAGTTCACTTGGACACTCACGCCCAAGGTCTTTTTTCCAGATCGTCAGTTTCAACACTACAATTGGAAAATCTAGGTGTCTAGTCGTATATTATTATCTATTCGTTCAGTCTTGGAGGACAGTGGTCGAAGATGGCCGCCGGGCTCATCGGAGTAGACCGAAGCTGAGGTGCTCACCTCTGGCTGTGTAGCACACATCTGGTCCACAGTCACAGGGGTTGTAGCCTCGTTGGAAAAGAGAGAGATGCAAGGCAATCATGCAGAGGTGCAGGCTCGTGTTTAGGGAAAGAAAGTGTAGGCAGAGGGGACCTGCACTAGCATGCGACTGTGGATACTACCACTGGCACGTGACCATTTGTGCCAAAGCAAACTGGCATAGGCACAGAAGCAACTTGCCTTTGGTAACCAGCATTGGCAAGAGAGGAGGTGTGCCAGACGGGAGTGCCAGTGGCAGGGGAGGTGTGCCAAAGGGGACCAACACTGGCCTAGATGCAGGTGTGCCAGAGGGGGCCAACACTGGCACGGGAAGAAGTGTACCAGAGGGAACTGATATTGGCACGGAAGCAATTGTACCAGAGGGAACCAACAAGGCCACTGGACCGATAGCAAAAATGGCCGGATTGTCATTAGCCGGAGATCAGACCCTGGGTGAGAAGGCCCAAGCCGACCCATCCGTATGTCCAAACTCCCACATCCATTAGGAAGCCACACAGGTTGGAGCGTGATCAGCGACCAACGACAGAATGATAGACAGGTTGTGGTAAGTGAGCGCCTCAAAGAAAAGAGATGCGGTGAAGAACAAGGTCTAAAAAATACCAGGCCTTCAACCGCGAGGAAATGCCGAGGAAGGTACTCATGCAGTCTTGAGGTGAGACCTTGGACCCTTGCTGGTCCTCAGTGTAGCAGATTCAGGCTAGGGACTCCCATGCTCAAGCAAGGTAGAGGTCGACAGGATGGCCAAACCATAGCTCGTATGGATTGACATGGTCTGGAAGAGGACCGTACGATAGGCAGTTCTAGACCCATGTCATGTAGGAGAGCCCCTCAAAGGTTAAGGACCCTGGAAGACCGCACTCGAACGTATAGTACCGACTGCATCTTCCATGATGGGGTTTCAATGCTCAAACACACCATTCTACTACGGTGTAGCAAGGGTGAAGAGCTGGTGAAAGACACCGTGCTCAATAAAGAAGGTGTGCATCTTGCCTAAGAACTCAGCACCACAATCAGAGCAGAACGTGTGGAGAGTGTGACGAGATTGGCACTAGGCAATCACCAGCCATAGGTGGACCATCAGGGTGGCATCACTCTTGTGGTGAAGTCTTTAGACCCATCGCATCCGGGTGAAGTCATTAGTCAGGGTGAGTACGAAGCGCCCCCAATCTGAGAGAGACTCAACCGAGAGGAGATAGAGAAGGTCAAAGTGGACCAACTTGAGTGGGTGCGGTACTTGGGAAGTGGAGCCAAGATAAGTGTAACGATGCATCTTACCATGAGCACAGAATAGTCAATCTTTCGTGTGCAGCTCCTCAAATGATGTTGTGTCAAGACCGAAGGCTAGCTGAGTTTAAAGGAGCTTGGACACAGCGTCTGAGCTCACATTGCAAATGCGGCGGTGCAACAAACACTCGTGCTCAGGAGAAAGAACACATGTGACAAACACACGCGTAGATGCACAGGAATAAGAGGATGCACAATGAGAACAACAAGACACACAATGCAATTCATCGGCAACTGAATTACAAAGAACAACAACACAAGTATCTAGGGTAGTCATTGTGGTAGAGTTAGCAAAGTGCTCAATAGAGTTACAAGCACAAATCGAGAGCAGGCTAAGCTTAAGAGGAAGAACAAAAGACACGTCGAAAATGTACAAGGGGCAAGACGGACCATCAAAAAGGACCACCAATATGCGTGTATTCCATAAGAATTTTCTAAGAAGCTTCCTAGCCTTGCTGCTAACACGGAGATTCTGTCCAATCGCTCCATGCACTAGCAAGCAAGCAGGTACAAGAAATAGCAAGGATAAGGCTAGGGAGATGCACAAAATTTCACAAGCTTCAATAGCTTAATGATACAGAAAGATATGGCAATAGAAAAGCAAATAACATAAATACTTGTTGTGGAACATGGCAGGTGACACACGCGGCAATGCCAGTTCGTCTTAAAGTCAAACCAAAACCACTATTTTGGCCATAACTCTGCGCACAGGCATCCAAACGCAGCATCGTCTACACCTAAAGATGTAAAATCTTGAGGTAGACCCTGCAACTGGTGAAACCTGCAAGTCTGGCATCAATTGGTTGACACACAGTGCAAAACATGAAAATCAGACTTGAGGCTTTCCACCGAGAAAACTCTAGCTGTGTAGAAGAACTGCATAGTACTCCAACATGTGCTTTGTGGCAGGTGTCTAGTAGCTACTTGTGTGTGGAGTCACCATCCTCCAGTGCTTTGTTCAAAGCAGGGTCTGCATCAAGGATCTGCATGTGCATGGACGAGTGGTCACAATAAGCTGTGCAAGTCGATGGGGAAGCTCACATCACAAAAGACCCATTTTACACTAGCGCAGGCCCTTTCCCCCATGAGGCTTGTTGATCATCTACCAGCCAATCAGGAAAGGCTCGACTGGTTATATGTCCCCAATTTTTTGTTTTAGGAGAACCTTGGCCCCAGTTTGGAGACTAATGAATACATGCCCCCATTTTGCCTTGAAATGTTGTTTTGACGCTGATTTTACATTGACACGATGTGGCATGCATGCCTCGTCGGACTGATGATGTCAAAATGGCCATCAAACAATCAAAAACCCCCTTTTTAAGGGTTTGTGGTTGTTCTCAAAGATGGTTTGCATGCAGTTTGCATGGGAGGTCCCGTGCGTTGAAAGGGGTCCAACAAGACCCCGCACAAAAGTTAAACCCTAAATTCCTCAATGGAATTTGGGGTGTAGCATGTAAATGACACCAAACATTGCATTCACCTAAGAGGTGGTATTGGGCGAAAAAAAACTGTCTGCTACCCCTTCCCCTTTCAAAATCCGCACTATGCATGCAAACCTGCTACATTGGAATCAGCACAGAAGGCCATCCAGCACAAATGCTTCTTTCACCTCCTCTACAGTAAAGCGGCAAAGGAGGTTTACAAACCTCCTTCACAGGATCATGTATGTCTCATCCCTCTGCTCACTCTACCCCCCCACTCCCTCCGCATTCACCATGGACCTGAGTATGGCTAAGTCTAATAGATTAGGCTGAGAGCCCTTGCACCGCAAGACTTTTACTTATGGCCCTTATTACGGCATGAATTAAAGTGCTACTTTTAACTCTTTTTCTTATTTCCTTGAGGGAGATTAGAGAGTGCTGGTAGGTCATCATGGTCATCGTGGTGATTTGCAACTTGCTCTGATCTGGGGGAGCCTTACCTGCATCTGGCCCCTTGTGGACTAGCGTAACAGGAAGGTTTACCTTCGCGGTCATCTTTGTTCATTTCTTGGTGTCTCACTATATTCCTATGCTCGATCCTGGGAATCTGATCAATAACATGCCGTTTTGTCCCGTGAAGCTCCCTTTTTATGAAGCAGTTCAGTTGTGATGATGTTTATCAGGTTCCCTCTCGTGTGCCTCTTGTGATAATGGTAACTCCCATGCCGGTTGGCCCCTCGGACGTTGTCCCCTATTTGCTTGTGCCTACTGAAAGATGTGTAGCCTTACCAACATCAGCGCCAGCATCCGCATCAACGCCACTCCCTATGTCATCGCCTACATTATCACACTCTTTCAAATCTGCATAGTTTTTTTGTGCCATTGAATGCATCATCACCTACTGAAACATATACATTTGTGAAAGTATCATCAACTTCATTGTCAGAAGAATTCACACCTGCATCATCAACTAAATCATCACCTGATACATTTTCATCGCAGCCTACATCCATTTTGATCCCTTCGGTAACGCACCAAATTGACCCCTTGTTTCAGTAGGGGTTATAGCAATGGCCTTTGACCCTTACATGTATCCTCTCTCTATGATAGCCCCATGTTTTTCCTTTTCCTCCATTTTCCCTTTGTGTCAACCCACTTTGCCAGTCCTTCCGATGGGATGGATTCCCCCTGCAGATGTACGTCTTGCTCTCAAAACTGGTCTCAATGCACTTGGGCTGGCTACTGCTACGGTTCAGCCCCACATTGCGTTAAGCTTTACTATGATCATGGACGATTGCTACCATGTTTTCAAGGCTGCTTAGTCTTATCCAGCCGTACGCAATGCTTTGCTAGCCTCTATGCTCATTTCTTGTGTTTTTATGGTGCTTCTTCATGAGCTGGATACCTCGCGCTAATCTGACTGAAATGTGGGTGCGTATTTCATGGAATAGTCAATGTGTGAGAAGAAACATGTCATCAATGAGGATGGTATTACAAGTTTTTGCGACTGCTGCTTGGTCAGAAGGCCATAGCTGCCATAAGGTGTGCCACGGCAAGCTGAGGTTGCACAACACAACTCATTTGAGCGATAGGAGGCTCCCTTCACAACAAAGGGATTCTCCCTGCTACCTAGCATGGATCTGATATTTCATTTTCCCTTTGGGGTAAGTACACCACTGGATAGGTGATCTTCATTAAAATGGCTCAAAATGAATGGGAGCTACACAAAATGGACATGAACTGTGCATTCTTGCACAGCTTCCTTCACAGGGAGATGTACTTGGTGCAACCTCCCAGCTTCTATGATGGGGAGGGGGAGGAGGCCGCCGGTGAGGGGGAGGGTGGGAAGGCCNAGGTGGTTGCGGAGGTAGTGGAGGTGGAGGGGGAGGGGGAGGAGGCCCCGGGGGTGCAGGAGGTGGAGGGGGAGGGGGTGGAGCAGGAGCGGGAGGAGGAGGAGGGGTGGGGAAGGGGGAGGTGGATGCGGGGGGGGAGGGGGAGGAGGCTGCGGAGGTGGAGGAGGTGGAGGGGGAGGGGGAGAGCGCCTCGGGGGTGCAGGGGGAGGGGTTGGAGTGGGAGGGGGAGGAGGCCAAGGAATGTGGAGCGCCTGGTGCCACGAGCCTCCCTGCGCACGCCTGGGATGGCGCGACTTGCGCGGTTGGGCCGCGGCGGCGCCCTAAGCCGCAGGTGCGTCTGGTGCCTCTGGCGCTCTTGGCGCGTGGAACGTGTCTCGCGCGTGGACTGTGTCTTGCGCGTTCGGCAATGCCAGCCCGTCCAGCGCGTCAGGCGTGCTTGGTGCGTCCTCGGATCGCGCGGCGCCAGGCGTGCGCGTCACACGCGATGGAGCGGGGCACGCGGAGCGGGCGGGGCGGGCGGAGCGGGCGGGGTGCGGAGCGAGCGGGGTGGGCAGACAGAGCAGAACTCAGAAAAAATTCAGATTTTCAATCCTTTCGTCACCAGATAGACAGGGGGGTAAGGGGATTAGAGGGGTGGGAGGACAGGTACCATCCCGAGCCCCAGTTCTTGCAAGGCTTTCCAGAATTAGGGCTGGCCACTTAATTGTGGGGCGCACACGGTATTCTTTAGTAAAAGGCAAAAGAATAGTTCGCTTTGTGCGTCTCCTTGACTGGCGTGCCCCGCCAGGCAGGGGGTGTGCGGGGTGAGCCACGACCGGACCTGACACTGGCTGACCCTGATTTGGGCCTGACTTGGGTTCTTGACGTGACTACCGTGGATCCCCAGGCGGACAGGGCCTCTGGGCCAGGCGTGGCGGTTGAGGCAGAAGAGAGAGCCAAGATGGAGCGGTATCGCCCGACGGCTCGGCCGGGACGCCACATGCGCCCTCTTGCATGGGAGACCTTGGGCGGCATGGGTGACCACTGAGAAGTTTCCTAGAACCTTCCTAACCACTTGCCGCGACACTAGGCGTCAGCGCCAGGTCAGCGTGTGACAACAGTCACAAGTTAGAGACAAAAACTGCAAGGGTCTTGGTTGGGACACGAACAGAGTGTCAGGAAACTCAAACTGAGTATAATTGCAGAGAGAGATAACAAATGACAATTCCACAGTATAAATACCTGCCGCGGCGCACGACAGGTGTCGCACGCGGCAGTGCAAGGTCTGTCCTAAAACCGGCCCAAAAACACTATTTTGGCCGTAACTCTACGCAGACAAATCAGAACGCTACGCCGTCTGAACCTAGAGATGCAGAATCTCAAGCTGGACGCTACGACTGGTCACACACACAAGTCCGGCGCCGATCGGTCGACATCAAATACAAAACATGCAAATCGGGCTCAAGAGCCAGTCCACCGAGAAAACTCTAGCGGCTGCAGAACAACCGCAAAGCACCCCGACAAGCACCCAGGGCGTCGTGGCAGCTCTCTGGCAGCTGCTGGTGGATGGAGCCACCACTCGTCGGTGCTCCCGTGCCAGATGCGTCCGCATCAAGGATAGTGTCGTCGCGCTCTCCTGTAGCGCTGCTCTCCCTGCCGTCGCTCGTGACAGGTGGAAGCCACACTCACCAACACTCCCCCTGGCTGACACAACTGTCAACATAATGATGTCCGAGCGAAGGCAAGAGATGATGGCTCAGGGAACCAATCATCGCGAGCACTGATCAAGCATACCACAGCACAGGGTCTCCTCGTAACAATGGTGCATCCCACCAAATGCCTGGGTCTCGACCATGCACGAAGTGAATCACACACCTACGTGTCAAACATCAAGCAAGAGAGACAGAGAAACAGGTCTCCTCATGACCCCGGAAAAGTGTCTCCGGGTGCCCGGGTCTCGACCACATCATGCATGGATCATACATAACACATGTATGCAATGGGTCTCCACGTCACACCGGTAGAACTCAACAGGTGCGCGGGTCTCGACCACCATAACCTAGCATGGATCATACATAACACATAGAGGCAATGGGTCTCCACATCACACCGGTGAACCTCACCAGGTGCGCGGGTCTCGACCAGCATAACCTGGACCATAGCATCGTGCTGCACCCTAAGTAACCTCGCTGTCCTCAAAAAGATGTCAGACCAAAGTCCNCACACCAACACTCCCCCTGGGCTGCAGAGGCTGACAGTACGAGCAAAGCTGATGGCTGCTCCCAACACAATCCGTGAGGAGGGAGCGCGGCTCCCCCATGGCCACATACCCCTGCACAGCAATAGCAAGGGTGACGACGATGCTGGTGGGATGTGTCCGCACAGAGCCTCACCCCGGAGCGGCGTCGTCGCTGTCATCGTCATCGCTGTTGTAGTCGTCACTACTGTCGTCATCTGCTGATGTGACTGGTGCAGCGCTGAGGGCCTCCTCCAACTGTATCGCCTCCCGTATGCATGCAAGCTGCTGTGCTGCATGCTGCCACATGGACTGCGCTGCGTCGAGATGCGTGTGTAGTTCGTCGAGCTCAGCTGCGGCAGCCTGCCGGCTAGCTGCATCTACGGCGTGCAGGCGGTCAGTCGCGGAATGAATCTGATGGTGGACCTCCATTATGTGCACGTCGGCGCGAGTCACTGCCTCCTGCATCCTCGTCTCCTCGTCGCGTAGGAAGCTCTCCACGCCAATAGGCGACTCAGCTGCTGCCTGATCACCAGCTGCTGGCAGGGGGTCGTCACCACTGAGCGCGTCCGCATCCGTAGCAGCTGCACCAGAAGGGGGTGGTGCTGCGGAGTCACTGGCTACTGCTGACACACTCGACACTCGGGTGTCAGGTGGCCTGACGTCGTCATCCGTTGGTGTATCTGTCGCTGCAACGTCGTCGCTGTCATCGGGAACCCATACACCCTGCAGAAACGCCGAGCTCCTGGTGCACAACCAATCATCCACCTGCTGCTGTGCGTCCGCCCGTCGCCAACGTGCATCCTGTAGGGACCACTCCGCAGCCTCGAGACGGGTGTGCACATCCTCCATGCACATCTCAGCAACCTGTCGTGTAGAAGCATCTGTAGTGTAACAACGGCTGCTGGCCTGCCGGAGCTCGGCCATGTGACTCTGCACGTGCGCCTCTGCTGGAGCCACCACTGCCTCATGCTCGTCGACCGTAGAGTGTAGGCGCTCGGGTATAGGAACTGTAGCTCGGACAAGCGTAGCTATGTCATTGGCTGAGACCTCCATGGTGTCAACGACACCGGTCAGGATAGCGGGGTGTCGGATGTCTGCAGCTCGCTCTGCATCCTCCATGTCGCACACGCGGACGTCTGCTCTCACCGAGAGGCTATCGCGTGCTCTAGCCACAGCTACTGCAAGAACGGCAGCGCACTGGGCCTCTATGTCTGCCTCCGACCCTGCGTCCGACCGCTCCACGACGGACGACTGGTCCTCATCAAGGAGGTCTACCTCATCCTGGCAGTCAATCACCTCCTCCTGCTGCCCAGCACTATCTGCCAGAACCACCTGGGTGTCTGCTGTGGGCTGAGCATCAGCATCTGTATCACCTGCTCCTGCTGCTGCTGCTCCTGGCACCATGGCAGCTGTCTCCACACCAGCTAATGCAGGAGCGTGTGCATCGTCAGGCGCAGCTCCGGCATCGGCCGTCGTCACGTCACCCGCCAAAACATCAGTGATCACCAACTCCATCCTCGACTCTGACTCAGCATCGGACCAATCCTCCTCTGACGAAGAGTCTCCGTCACAGCGATCCGCCTCGATCATCCTGCGTTGTAGAGTAGTCGCATGACCAATGCCGAGCTCCGCCACAGTCGTCAGCGGACACACCATCCCCCCCACGACTGGCACCTCGACAGGAGTTGTGGGGACTCGGCATACCAAACCGTGGACAGGAGACGAGGGGATCTCGTCACCTGAGACTCCGCCCAGAGCCGCGTCTACTGCCAACGTCCCGTCAGTAGCACTGACTGCAACTGCTGCTACTGTCACGACGTCGATGGCGGCCGACACACCCACTGCCTGGACGTCTGGTGATACTCCACTGGTCACCAATGTAGCGGAACGGACGTCTGCTCCACATGTGCCGGCTGACACCGCTACTGCTACTACTGCCTCATCCACTGGTACTGCCCCACCTGCCTCTGTGGTCTCTGCTGCGTCAATTTTAGTCTCCGAATCTACGTCGGACCACTCGTCAGATGGCTCGTCCTCACTGAGAGCGCCCTGTCGTGAAGCATCGTCTGCCGCATCCTTCATGCACTCGCCAGTGGGCGTCGGCGAACACTCCATCCCCCCCTCGACCGACGCACCGGTAGAAGCTGCGAAGGGGTGCCGTGCCAACTTTGCAACTGGGGAGGAAGGAGTCAGCTCCGTGGTGACGTCTGCCGCTGCTGCGTCTGCTACTGCCTCCTACACACGTCTCGCCAAACTTGCTATCCGTCGCCTCGCGTGTCGAGTCCGAGAACGACGATGGCAAGCCGAAGAGACAACCCCAGAAGTGGAGGGGTCACTGGTCGGAATGACTCCAACTGCCTCCAGCACAGAGCGTAGGGTGTGAGATGTAGAGCTAAGGTCGGGGGGCGTGGCATCGTCAGGTGATGACACTGACGGAGGTGAGGATGACGAGGAAGAGGATGGAGTCTGCAATGGTATGGCGGTAACAACCCGCTCAGAGACCACATGATCTGTGAGTTGTTGCACCATGCGCTTTAGACCCTGGAGCTCGGCGTACAGCAGTGCCACAGCTCCGCTGAGGGGCGCTACAGTATCGAACGATAGCGTCCTGAGATCAGATGGAGGAGAAGGGAGACAGGATCGCATCCAGTTCGGCCGCCACCCGGCAGGGCGGTGGCGACACTGGCGCCAGCCATGGTGCCGGTCGCCACAGTAGTAGCAGGCAAAGCCACTGGACACATGAGGTGTGTGCCATGGCTGCAACTTCCAGGGTGCCTGCGGTGTCTGCCACGTTTGTGGTCTCGGTGCAAACCACGGCGCCGGCTGCGCCCATGTCCACGCAAGTGTGCTCATCTCAGGAGCTCGGCGTGGGTGAGTGCATACAACACTTGCTCACGCTGGCACAAGGCCACAAGGGGAGGTGAGCGATCGAAGCACAATCTCTCAGATGTGCTGCGACGCCTTCACGAGGACGGTCACCACCGCGCTAGTGGTGCGTTGCTGTGCGACTCAAGTGTGCAAACTCAAGTCGTCTTCGGTGCTAATGATGCACCGGGTGCCGTCGTCAGCCGACGACTGTGGCCTCAAGCCACCTTCGCTGCTGGTGCTACCGTTGCAAATCTCGCAACGGTTGCTGCTACTGCGGGTTCCGTCGTCAGCCGACGGTGGTGGCCTTGGGCCACACTTAAAAGATGAAAAAATAAAAAAAAAACTTAAAGACAGAGTAAAGGGGACCCCCCCTTTTTTTCTCTCTTTACCCCCTTCTCCTTTTTTTTTCTTGTTTTTTTTGTTGGGGCCACCTCCTCGGGTGCCCCTTTTGGGGTTGTTCTGGGGTGCCCCAATCAAGGACCCCCCCCCTCTTCTCTTCTTCTCTCCTTTTTTTTTCGGTTTGGCTCGACCCTCGCGGCGAGCACACTGGAGGGGGAGGCTCGCTCCCCCCCAGGCGTGCGGCCGGCCGGAGGCCGCCCGTCGGCCTCCCCACCCCCTCTCAGCCGGAGGGGGGCGGCGTCTGGCCGGCACGCGCCGGCTCAAGCACCGGCGCTTGG
>SZWC01012776.1:71627-83987 GCA_023375785.1 Penium margaritaceum | reverse complement strand
TCTGACCACTGAGTTTCTAACCACTGTGTTTCTGACCACTGTGTTTCTGACCACTGTGTTTCTGACCACTGTGTTTCTGACCACTATAGTTTTGACCACTGTGAGTCTGACCACTGTGTTTCTGACCAGTGTGTTACTGACCACTGTGTTTCTGACTACTGTGTTTCTGACCACTGCGTTTTTGACCAGTGTGTTTGACCCCAGTCTTTCTGACCGGTGTGTTTCTGACCAGTGTTTTTCTGACCAGTGTGTTTCAGACCAATGTGTTTCTGACCACTGCATTTCTGACCACTTTGGTGCCAACCACTGTGTTTGTGACCAATGTGTTTCTGACCCCTGTAATCCTGACCACTGTGTTTCTGACCATTTTGTATTTGACCACTGTGTTTCTGACCACTGTGTTTCTGTCCAGTGTGTTTATCACCACTCTGTTTCTAACCAATGTGTTTCTGAGCAGTGTCTTTCTGACCACTCTGTGTCTGACCACAGTGCTTCTGACCATTGTGTTTTTTACCAGTGTGTTTCCGACCAGTGTGTTTCTGACCAGTTTGTTTCTGACCACCGTGTTTGTGACCACTGTGTTTCTGACCACCGTGTTTCTGACCACTGTGTTTCTGTCCAGTGTGTTTATCACCACTCTGTTTCTAACCAATGTGTTTCTGAGCAGTGTCTTTCTGACCACTCTGTGTCTGACCACAGTGCTTCTGACCATTGTGTTTTTTACCAGTGTGTTTCCGACCAGTGTGTTTCTGACCAGTTTGTTTCTGACCACCGTGTTTGTGACCACTGTGTTTCTGACCACCGTGTTTCTGACCACTGTGTTTCTGTCCAGTGTGTTTATCACCACTCTGTTTCTAACCAATGTGTTTCTGAGCAGTGTCTTTCTGACCACTCTGTGTCTGACCACAGTGCTTCTGACCATTGTGTTTTTTACCAGTGTGTTTCCGACCAGTGTGTTTCTGACCAGTTTGTTTCTGACCACCGTGTTTGTGACCACTGTGTTTCTGACCACCGTGTTTCTGACCACTGTGTTTCTGTCCAGTGTGTTTATCACCACTCTGTTTCTAACCAATGTGTTTCTGAGCAGTGTCTTTCTGACCACTCTGTGTCTGACCACAGTGCTTCTGACCATTGTGTTTTTTACCAGTGTGTTTCCGACCAGTGTGTTTCTGACCAGTTTGTTTCTGACCACCGTGTTTGTGACCACTGTGTTTCTGACCACCGTGTTTCTGACCACTGTGTTTCTGTCCAGTGTGTTTATCACCACTCTGTTTCTAACCAATGTGTTTCTGAGCAGTGTCTTTCTGACCACTCTGTGTCTGACCACAGTGCTTCTGACCATTGTGTTTTTTACCAGTGTGTTTCCGACCAGTGTGTTTCTGACCAGTTTGTTTCTGACCACCGTGTTTGTGACCACTGTGTTTCTGACCACCGTGTTTCTGACCACTGTGTTTCTGTCCAGTGTGTTTATCACCACTCTGTTTCTAACCAATGTGTTTCTGAGCAGTGTCTTTCTGACCACTCTGTGTCTGACCACAGTGCTTCTGACCATTGTGTTTTTTACCAGTGTGTTTCCGACCAGTGTGTTTCTGACCAGTTTGTTTCTGACCACCGTGTTTGTGACCACTGTGTTTCTGACCACCGTGTTTCTGACCACTGTGTTTCTGTCCAGTGTGTTTATCACCACTCTGTTTCTAACCAATGTGTTTCTGAGCAGTGTCTTTCTGACCACTCTGTGTCTGACCACAGTGCTTCTGACCATTGTGTTTTTTACCAGTGTGTTTCCGACCAGTGTGTTTCTGACCAGTTTGTTTCTGACCACCGTGTTTGTGACCACTGTGTTTCTGACCAGTGTGTTTATGCCCACTGTGTTTCTGTTCAGTGTGTTTTTTAGCACTGTGTTTCTGACCAGTGTGTTTATGACATCTGTGTTTATGACCACTGTGTTTCTTACCAGTCTGTTTCTGACCACTGTGCTTTTAACCAGCCTGTTTCTGACCACTGTGTTTCCGACAACTGTGTTTCTGACCAGTGTGTTGCTGACCACTTTGTTTCTGACCAGTGTGTTTCTGACCAATGTGTTTCTGACCAGTGTCTTTCTGACCACCTTTTTTCTGACCAGTGTGTTTCTGGGACTATGTGTCTCACCAGTGTGTTTCAGACCACTGTGTTTCTGACCACTGTGTTTCTGATCACTGTGTTTATGACCAGTGTGTTTCTGACGAGTTTGTTTCTGACCAGTGTGTTTATGACCAGTGTGTTTCTGACCAGAGTGTTTCTTCCATGATGTTTCTGACCACTGTGTTTCTGAACAGGGTGTTTCTGAAACTGTGTTTCTCACCACTGTGTTTCTGACCAGTGTGTTTCTGACCAGCTTGTTTCTGACCAGACTGTTCCTACCCCTGTGTTTCTGATCGCTGTGTTTCTGACCAGTGTGTTTCCTACAAGTGTTTTTTCGATCACTATGTTTCTTACCACTGTGTTTTTGTCAAAAACACAGTGGTAAACGTTTTGACTAATGTGTTTCTGACCACTGTGTTTTTGACTTGTGTGTTTCTAACAACCGTGTATCTGACCACTCCGTTTCAGACCACTGTGTTACTGACCACTGTATTTCTGACCAGTGTGTTTCTGACCAGATTGTTCCTACCCCTGTGTTTCTGATTGCTGTGTTTCTGACCAGTGTGTTTCTGACCACCGTGCTTCTGACCACTGTGTTTCTGACTAGTGTGTTTCTGACAACTGTGTTTCTGACCACTGTATTTCCGACTAGTGTGTTTCTGACCACTGTGTTTCTGACCAGTGTGTTTTTGACCACTGTGTTTCTGACCAGTGTGTTTCTGACCACTTTGTTTCTGACCAGTGTGTTTCTGGCAAATGTGTTTTTGACCACTGTGTTTCTGACCAGTGTGTTTCTGACCACTGTGTTTCTGACCAGTGTATTCAGACCTCTGTGTTTCTGACCACAGTGTTTCTGGCCACTGTGTTTCTGACCACTGTGTTTC
Organism: Penium margaritaceum; assembly: GCA_023375785.1. Taxonomy (NCBI): domain Eukaryota; kingdom Viridiplantae; phylum Streptophyta; class Zygnematophyceae; order Desmidiales; family Peniaceae; genus Penium; species Penium margaritaceum. The sequence continues at coordinate 80,982 of SZWC01012776.1, read as the reverse complement.
TGGCCACTGTGTTTCTGACCAGTGTGTTTCTGACCAATGTGTTTCTGACCACTGTGTTTCTGACCACTGTGTCTCTGACCACTGTGTTTTTGACCACTGTGTTTCAAACCAATGTGTGTTTCTGACCAGTGTGTTTCCGACAAGTGTTTTTCTGATTTCTGTGTTTCTTACCACTGTGTTTTTGTCAGAAACACAGTGGTAAAGCTTTTGACCAATGTGTTTCTGACCAGATGTTTTTGACCAGTGTGTTTGGGACAACCGTGTATCTGACCACTCCGTTTCAGACCACTGTGTTAGTGACCACTGTGTTTCTGACCACTGTGTTTCTGACCAGTGTGTTTCTGGCGAGTGTGTTTCTGACCACCGTGTTTCTAACCAGAGTGTTTCTGACTACTGTGTTTTTGACCACTGTGTTTCTGACCACTAACTTTATGACCACTGTGTTTATGACTAGTGTGTTTCTGACCACTGTGTTTCTGGCCCGTGTTTTTCTGACCACTGTGTTTCTGACCACTGTGTTTCGGACCAGTGTGTTTGTGACCACTGTGTTTCTGACCAGTGTGTTTCTGGACAGCGTGTTTGTGACCACTGTTTCTGACCTGTGTGTTTCTGACCAGTGTGTTTCTAACCAGTGTGATTCTGACCACTGTGTTTATGACCACTGTGTTTCTGACCACTGAGTTTATGACCTCTGTGTTTCTGACCAGTATGTTTCTGACCACTGTGTTTCTGACCAGTGTATTATGACCACTGTGTTTCTGACCATGGTGTTTCTCACCACTGTGTTTCCGACCAGTGTGTTTCTGACCACTGTGTTTCTGATCAGTGTGTTCCTGACCATTGTGTTTCTGACTGCTGTGTTTCTGACCATTGCGTCTCTGACCACTGTATTTCTGACCACTGTGTTTCTGACCACGGTGTTTCTGACCAGTATGTTTCTGACAACTGTTTCTCTGATCACCGTGTTTATGACTATTGTGTGTCTGACCACTGTTTTTGTGACCAGTGTGTTTCTGACACGTGTGTTTCTGACCACTGTGTTTGTGACCACTGAGTTTATGACCACTGTGTTTCTGACCACCGTGTTTCTTACCACTGTGTTTCTGACCTCTGTAAATCTGGCCACTGTGTTTCTGACCACTGTGTTTCTGACCAGTATGTTTCTGACCACTGTGTTTCTGACCTGTGTGTTTCTGACCACTGTGTTTCTGACCACTGTGTTTCTGACCAGTGTGTTACTGACCACTGTGTTTCTGACCAGAGTGTTTCTGACCACTGTGTTTCTGACAAGTGTGTTTCTGACCACTGTGTTTCTGACCAGTGTGTTTCTGACCACTGTGTTTCTGACTAGTGTGTTTCTGGCCAGTGTGCTTCTGACCACTGTTTATGACCAGTGTCTTTCTGACCACTGTGTTTCTGACCAGTGTGTCTCTGACCACTGTGTTTATGACCACTGTGTTTCTGACCACTGAGTTTATGACCACTGTGTTTCTGACCAGTATGTTACTGACCACTGTGTTTCTGACCAGTGTATTCTGACCACTGTGTTTCTGACCATGGTGTTTCTGACCACTGTGTTTCTGACCAGTGTGTTTCTGACCACTGTGTTTCTGACCAGTGTGTTTCTTACCATTGTGTTTCTGACCGCTGTGTTTCTGACCATTGCGTCTCTGACCACTATGTTTGTGACCACTGTGTTTCTGACCAGTATGTTTCTGACAATTGTTTCTCAGATCACCATGTTTCTGACCATTTTGTGTCTGACTACTGTATTTGTGACCAGTGCGTTTCTGACACGTGTGTTTCTGACCACTGTGTTTGTGACCACTGAGTTTCTGACCACTGTGTTTCTGACCACTGTGTTTCTTACCACTGTGTTTCTGTTCACTGTAGTTCTGGCCACTGTGTTTCTGACCACTGTGTTTCTGACCAGTGTGTTTCTGACCATTGTGTTTCTGGTCACTGTGTTTCTAACGAGTGTGTTTCTGACCACTGTGTTTCTGACCAGTGTGTTACTGACCACAGTGTTTCTGACCAGAGTGTTTCTGACCACTGTGTTTCTGACCAGTGTATTTCTGACCACTCTGTTTCTGACCAGTGTGTTTCTGACCACTGTGTTTCTGACCAGTGTGTTTCTGACCACTGTGTTTCTGACCACTGAGTTTATGACCACTGTGTTTCTGACCAGTATGTTTCTGACCACTGTGTTTCTGACCAGTATGATTCTGACCACTGTGTTTCTGACCACTGTAGTTCTGGCCACTGTGTTTCTGACCACTCTGTTTCTGACCAGTGTGGTCCTGACCATTGTGTTTTTGACCTGTGTGTTTCTGACCACTGTGTTTCTGACCACTGTGTTTCTGACTAGTGTGTTACTGACCACTGTGTTTCTGACCAGAGTGTTTCTGACCACTGTGTTTCTGACCAGTGTGTTTCTGACCATTGTGTTTCTGATCACTGTGTTTCTGGCCACTGTGTTTCTGACCACCGTGTTTCTGACCAGTGTGTTTCTGACCACTGTGTTTCTGACCACTGTTTTTCTGACCAGTGTGTTACTGACCATTGTGTTTCGGACCACTATGTTTCTGACCAGTGTGTTTCTGACCAGTGTGTTTTTGACCGGTGTGTTTCTGACCACTGTGTTTCAGACCACTGTGTTTCCAACAACTGTGTTTCGGACCACTATGTTTCTGACCAGTGTGTTTCTGACCAGTGTGTTTTTGACCGGTGTGTTTCTGACCACTGTGTTTCAGACCACTGTGTTTCCAACAACTGTGTTTCGGACCACTGTGTTTCTGACCACTGTAATCCTGACCACTGTGTTTCTTACGACTGTGTTTCTGACCAGTATGTTTCTGACCTCTGTGTTTCTGACCAGTGTGTTTCTGACCATTGTGTTTTTTACCAGCGTGTTATTGACCAGTGTGTTTATAACCACTGTGTCTCTGAGCACAGTGCTTCTGACCACTCTGTTTCTGACCAGTGTGTTTCTGACCAGTGTGTTTTTGACCAGTGTGTTTCTAACCACAGTGTTTCTGAGTAGTGTGTTGTGACAACCGTGTCTCTAATCATTGTGTTTCTGACCAGTGTGTTTTTGACCACTATGTTTCTGACCAGCGTGTTTCATACCACTTTGTTTATGACCACTATGTTTCTGACCTGTGTCTTTCTGACCACTGTGTTTCTGACCAGTGTGTTTCTGACCAGTGTATTTTTGACCACTGTATTTCTGACCAGTGTATTTATGAACACTGTGTTTCTGACCGCTGTGTTTCTGACCACCGTGTTTCTGACCAGTGTGTTTCTGACCAGTGTGTTTCTGACCAGTGTGTTTCTGAGAAATGTGATTCTCACCACTGTGTTTCTGACCAGTGTGTTTATGACCACTGTGTTTCTGTTCAGTGTGTTTCTTACCACTGTGTTCCTGACCATCGTGTTTCTGACATATGTGTTTCTGGCCACTGTGTTTCTGACCAGTGTGTTTCTGACCACTTTGTGTCTGACCAGTGTGTTCCTAACCACCGTGTTTCTCACCAGTGTGTTTTTGGGACTATGTTTCTGACCAGTGTGTTTCTGACCACTGTGTTTCTCACCAGTGTGTTTCTGTCTACTGTGTTTCTGACCAGTGTGTTTCTGACCACTGTGTTTATGACCAGTGTGTTTCTGACCACTGAGTTTATGACCACTGCGTTTCTGACCAGTATGTTTCTGACCACTGTGTTTTTGACCAGTATGTTTCTGACCACTGTGTTTCTGACCACTGTAGTTCTGGCCACTGTGTTTCTGACCACTCTGTTTCTGACCAGTGTGTTTCTGACCACTGAGTTTATGACCACTGCGTTTCTGACCAGTGTGTTTCTGACCACTGAGTTTATGACCACTGCGTTTCTGACCAGTGTGTTTCTGACCACTGAGTTTATGACCACTGCGTTTCTGACCAGTGTGTTTCTGACCACTGAGTTTATGACCACTGCGTTTCTGACCAGTGTGTTTCTGACCACTGAGTTTATGACCACTGCGTTTCTGACCAGTGTGTTTCTGACCACTGAGTTTATGACCACTGCGTTTCTGACCAGTGTGTTTCTGACCACTGAGTTTATGACCACTGCGTTTCTGACCAGTGTGTTTCTGACCACTGAGTTTATGACCACTGCGTTTCTGACCAGTGTGTTTCTGACCACTGAGTTTATGACCACTGCGTTTCTGACCAGTGTGTTTCTGACCACTGAGTTTATGACCACTGCGTTTCTGACCAGTGTGTTTCTGACCACTGAGTTTATGACCACTGCGTTTCTGACCAGTGTGTTTCTGACCACTGAGTTTATGACCACTGCGTTTCTGACCAGTGTGTTTCTGACCACTGAGTTTATGACCACTGCGTTTCTGACCAGTGTGTTTCTGACCACTGAGTTTATGACCACTGCGTTTCTGACCAGTGTGTTTCTGACCACTGAGTTTATGACCACTGCGTTTCTGACCAGTGTGTTTCTGACCGGTGTGTTTCTGACCACTGTGTTTCATACCACTGTGTTTCCAACAACTGTGTTTCGGACCACTGTGTTTCTGACCACTGTAATCCTGACCACTGTGTTTCTGACCAGTATGTTTCTGACCACCGTGTTTCTGACCAGTGTGTTTCTGACCATTGTGTTTTTTACCAGCGTGTTATTGACCAGTGTGTTTCTAACCACTGTGTCTCTGAGCACTGTGTTTCTGACCACTGTGTTTCTGACCAGTGTGTTTCTGACCAGTGTGTTTCTGAGCAGTGTGTTTCTAACCACTGTGTTTCTGAGTAGTGTGTTCTGACAACCGTGTCTCTAACCATTGTGTTTCTGACCAGTGTGTTTTTGACCACTATGTTTCTGACCAGCGTGTTTCATACCACTTTGTTTATGACCAGTATGTTTCTGACCTGTGTGTTTCTGACCACTGTATTTCTGACCAGTGTGTTTCTGACCAGTGTATTTTTGACCACTGTATTTTTGACCAGTGTATTCATGAACACTGTGTTTCTGACCGCTGTGTTTCTGACCACCGTGTTTCTAACTGTGTTTCTGACCAGTGTGTTTCTGACCAGTGTGTTTCTGACAAATGTGATTCTCACCACTGTGTTTCTGACCAGTGTGTTTATGACCACTGTGTTTCTGTTCAGTGTGTTTCTTACCACTGTGTTCCTGACCATCGTGTTTCTGACATATGTGTTTCTGGCCACTGTGTTTCTGACCAATGTGTTTCTGACCACTTTGTTTCTGACCAGTGTGTTTCTGACCACTTTGTGTCTGACCAGTGTGTTCCTAACCACCGTGTTTCTCACCAATGTGTTTTTGGGACTATGTTTCTGACCAGTGTGTTTCTGACCACTGTGTTTCTCACCAGTGTGTTTCTGACCACTGTGTTTCTGACCAGTGTGTTTCTGACCACTGTGTTTATGACCACTGTGTTTCTGACCTGTGTGTTTCTGACCACTGTGTTTCTGACCAGTGTGTTTCTGACCACTGTGTGTCTGACCAGTGTGTTTCTGACCACTGTGTGTCTGACCAGTGTGTTTCTGACCACTGTGTGTCTGACCAGTGTGTTTCTGACCACTGTGTGTCTGACCAGTGTGTTTCTGACCACTGTGTGTCTGACCAGTGTGTTTCTGACCACTGTGTGTCTGACCAGTGTGTTTCTGACCACTGTGTGTCTGACCAGTGTGTTTCTGACCACTGTGTGTCTGACCAGTGTGTTTCTGACCACTGTGTGTCTGACCAGTGTGTTTCTGACCACTGTGTGTCTGACCAGTGTGTTTCTGACCACTGTGTGTCTGACCAGTGTGTTTCTGACCACTGTGTGTCTGACCAGTGTGTTTCTGACCACTGTGTGTCTGACCAGTGTGTTTCTGACCACTGTGTGTCTGACCAGTGTGTTTCTGACCACTGTGTGTCTGACCAGTGTGTTTCTGACCACTGTGTGTCTGACCAGTGTGTTTCTGACCACTGTGTGTCTGACCAGTGTGTTTCTGACCACTGTGTGTCTGACCAGTGTGTTTCTGACCACTGTGTGTCTGACCAGTGTGTTTCTGACCACTGTGTGTCTGACCAGTGTGTTTCTGACCACTGTGTGTCTGACCAGTGTGTTTCTGACCACTGTGTGTCTGACCAGTGTGTTTCTGACCACTGTGTGTCTGACCAGTGTGTTTCTGACCACTGTGTGTCTGACCAGTGTGTTTCTGACCACTGTGTGTCTGACCAGTGTGTTTCTGACCACTGTGTGTCTGACCAGTGTGTTTCTGACCACTGTGTGTCTGACCAGTGTGTTTCTGACCACTGTGTGTCTGACCAGTGTGTTTCTGACCACTGTGTGTCTGACCAGTGTGTTTCTGACCACTGTGTGTCTGACCAGTGTGTTTCTGACCACTGTGTGTCTGACCAGTGTGTTTCTGACCACTGTGTGTCTGACCAGTGTGTTCCTAACCACCGTGTTTCTCACCAATGTGTTTTTGGGACTATGTTTCTGACCAGTGTGTTTCTGACCACTTTGTGTCTGACCAGTGTGTTCCTAACCACCGTGTTTCTCACCAGTGTGTTTTTGGGACTATGTTTCTGACCAGTGTGTTTCTGACCACTGTGTTTCTCACCAGTGTGTTTCTGACCATTGTGTTTCAGACCGCTGTGTTTCTGACCACTGTGTCTCTGATCACTGTGTTTCTGACCACTGTGTTTCTGACCAGTGTGTTTCTGAAAAGAGTTTTTCTGATCACTGTGTTTCTGGCCATTGTGTGTTTGACCACTGTGTTTGTGTCAAGTGTGTTTCTGACACGTGTGTTTCTGACCACTGTGTTTCTGACCACTGAGTTTCTGACCACTGTGTTTCTGACCACTATGTTTCTCACCACTGTAGTTCTGGCCACTGTGTTTCTGACCAGTGTGTTTCTGACCAGTGTGTATCTGACCAGTGTGTTTCTGACCACTGTGTTTCTGACCACTGTGTTTCTGACCAGTGTGTGACTGACCACTGTGTTTGTAACCACTGTGTTTCTCACCACTGTGTTTCTGACCAGTGTGTTTCTGACCAATGTGTTTCTGACCAGTGTGTTTGTGACCACTGTATTTCTGGCCACTGTGTTTCTGACCACCGTGTTTATGACCAGTGTGTTTCTGACCACTTTGTTTCTGACCACTCTTTTTCTGACCAGTGTGTTAGTGACCATTGTGTTTCTGACCACTTTGTTTCTGACCACTGTGCTTCTGACCAGTGTATTTCTGACCAATGTGTTTGTGACCAGTGTGTTTCTGACCAGTGTGTTTCTGACCACTGTGTTTCTGACCACTGTGTTTCCAGCAACTGTGTTTCTGACCACTGTGTTTCTGACCTCTGTAATCCTGACCACTGTGTGTCTGACCGGAGTGTGTCTGACCACCGTGTTTCTGACCAGTGTGTTTCTGACAATTGTGTTTCTGACCAACGTTCTAGTGACCAGTGTGTTTGTGACCACTGTGTTTCTTGCCAATGTGTTTCTGACCAATGTTTTTCTGACTAGTGTGTTTCTGACCACTGTGTTTCTGACCACTGTGTTACCGGCAACTGTGTTTCCGACCACTGTGTTTCTGACCACTGTAATCCTGACCACTGTGTTTCTGACCACTGTGTGTCTGACAGGAGTGTGTCTGACCACCGTGTTTCTGACCAGCATGTTTCTGACCATTGTGTTTCTGACCAGCGTGTTAGTGACCAGTGTATTTCTGACCACCGTGTTTCTGACCACTGCGTTTATGACCAGTGTGTTTCTGACCAGCGTATTTTTAACCAGTGTGTTTCTGACCACAATGTTTCTGATAAGTGTGTTTCTGACAACCGTGTCTCTGACCATTGTGTTTCTGGTCACTGTGTTTCTGGCCAGTGTGTTTCGGACCAGTGTGTTTATGACCACTGTTTTTCTGACCAGAGTGATTCTTTCACTATGTTCCAGACCACTGTGTTCCTGACCCGTGTGTTTCAGACCACTGTGTTTCTGACTAGTGTGTTTCTGACAACCGTGCTTCTGACGACTGTGTTTCTGACCATTGTGTTTCTGACCACCGTGTTTCTGACCAGTGTGTTTCTGAGAACTGTATTTCTGACCACTGTGTTTCCAACCAGTGTGTTTCTGACCACTGTGTTTCTGACCACTGTGTTTCTTACCAGCGTGTTTCTGACCACAGTGTTTCCGACAAGTGTGTTTCTGACCAGTTTCTTTCTGACCACTTAGTTTTTGACCAATGTGTTTCTGACCAGTGTGTTTCTGACCAGTGTGTTTCTGACCAGTGTGTTTCTGACAATCGTGTATCTGACCACTCCATTTCTCGTCCACTGTGTTTCTGGCCACTGTGTTTCTGACCAGTGTGTTTCTGACCACTGTGTTTCTGACCAGTGTATTTCTGGCCAGTGTGTTTCTGACCACTGTGTTTCTGACCAGTATGTTTCTGACCACTGTGTTTCTGACCAGTGTGTTTCTGACCACTGTGTTTATGACCACTGTGTTTCTGACCACTGTCTTTACAACCACTGTGTTTGTGACCAGTGTGTTTCTGACCACTGTGTTTCTAACTAGTGTATTTCTGACCACTGTGTTTCTGACCACTGTGTTTCTGACCACTGTGTTTCTGACCAGTGTGTTCCTGACCACTGTGTTTCGGACCACTGTGTTTCTGGCCAGTGTGTTTCTGACCACTATGTTTCTGACCAGTGTGTTTCTGACCACTGTGTTTCTGACCAAGGTGTTTTTGACCACTGTGTTTATGACCACTATGTTTCTGACCACTGTGTTTATGACCACTGTGTTTCTGACCTGTGTGTTTCTGACCACTGTGTTTCTGACCATTGTATTCTGACCACTGTGTTTCTGACCACGGTGTTTCTGACCACTGTGTTTCTGACCAGTGTGTTTATGACCACTGTGTTTCTGATGAGTGTGTTTCTGACCATTGTGTTTCTGACCGCTGTGTTTCTGACCACTGTGTCTCTGACCACTGAGCTTCTGACCACTGTGTTTCTGACCACTGTGTTTCTGACCAGTGTGTTTCTGAAAAGTGTTCTTCTGATCACTGTGTTTCTGACCATTGTGTGTTTGACTACTGTATTTGTGACAAGTATGTTTCTGACACGTGTGTTTCTGACCACTGTGTTTCTGACCACTGAGTTTCTGACCACTGAGTTTCTGACCACTGTGTTTCTGACCACTGTCTTTCTGACCACTATAGTTCTTGCCACTGTGTTTCTGACCACTGTGTTTCTGACCAGTGTGTTTCTGACCACTGTGTATCTGACCAGTGTGTTTCTGACCACTGTGTTTCTGACCACTGTGTTTCTGACCACTGTGTTTCTGACCACTGTGTTT
>SZWC01012776.1:28188-42139 GCA_023375785.1 Penium margaritaceum | reverse complement strand
AGCTGGGAGGCCGGCGATGATGCCGGTGCACACCACCGCTTCTGGCATCGCCACCTTCATCTCTTTGAGGACGGAGGCGATGGTGGTGCAGGCGGAGATGTATCCGCCCATGTCGGAGTGGGCAGAGTAAGGTACGTTGAAGAGCGACATTATTTTGATGCCGCACGAGGTGGAGGTGGTGGTGTTGAAGCGAGCCGCGAAGGCGTCCCACACCGTCTTGGCATCATCGCCAAAAGCACGGATGTCGTCGTGCAGGTCGGCGGAGGTAGTGGCGAGGATAGCGAGAAGGGCGGTGTTGTTGGCAAGCTCCCACGCATCAACCTTGGCGGCATTGGCGCCAACGGCGAGAGGGGCACCAGTTCCAGTGCCGCGGATGATTGAGCAAAGTAAAATACCCTTTTGCTCGGTGGAGCCAAAGTAGATGCCGATGTTGAATGCCCACAACTTGTAGTTGTGAGTTCCGTCGTGCTTGGTGGCGAGCTTCGGGATGGTGAGGAGGGAGCCACCCATGGCAGCAACGGAGACCATGGAAAGATAGAGTTTGCGTGCCGTGGGGGAAAAAAATGAACGGTCGGAGTTCAGATTTTTTTTTTTGGTGATGGACAGGTGGGCGAGGAGCCTAGAAAGGCCAGGGGCCAGAAAGTTTTGGAGTGAGGGACCCGAAGGCGAAACGCTCGCAACGGACGTCAAGGGCAGAAATCTGCCGATGTCCGAGAGAGCCAAGAAAGAGTCCAGAAATGGATTGTTTTGCGATGAAAAGGAAGAGGGGGAGGCCGACTACAATCAGCTCCAAAAACATCTGGATTTGGAGCATTGACGGCAAAACGCTCGCGACAGACGTGTAGTGGCAAAGATGATGGAGGCGGTGGTGGCCTGGAGATGGCACAGGGAGGCCGTGGTGCTGGTAGCGACGGCAGAGGGCGGCCACAGGAGGGTCACTTGAGCTCTGGTACCATGTCAAGAACTGAGAACACAAGGAATGTGTTTGATTGAACCAGTGAATGAACAAAAGCTGTCTCTAGCTAAGTAGGTAAACAGGAAAGGAAGGTGAGATGGTGGTGTGAGGTGAGGTGGTGAAATAGTGGGGAGGTGAGGTGTTGGGAAGGTGTGGTGGTGGAGTGTTGTGAGCTGGTGAGATGGTGGGAAGGTGAGGTGGTGGGAAGGTGAGGTGGTGGGAAGGTGAGGTGGTGGGAAGGTGAGGTGGCCCAGATTGTGGAGGAGAAGAATGTTGGGAGTAAAGTAGTTGGGTAGCCTGTTGAGAAAAGGGGGGAAATACCTGGTTTAGCCCTGGGAGGGGCAAATAGGCGGGGTAGCCCAGGGAGGGACAAATTGGTGAGGTGGGGTGTGGAGTAATGCTGCAGGGGGGATTTGAACCTGTGAGGTAAGGAGCAAGAATCACTTTGAGAAGCAAGAGTCTTGGATTGCAGTGACACACCCCTTGGAATCTTGGTGCTCACGTTGACACCCCTTGAAGCTGAGGAGGTCAAAGGCCAAGGAGAGGGAGGAGGCGGTGATGGTCGTTACGGGATAAAGCTTTGGTGAAGATGTCAGCTATGTTGGCCACCGAAGCTACGTGGCGGACGTCCAAGTGATCAGCATGCACTTGCTCTTGAATGTAGAAGTGTCGGATTTCAATGTGCTTGGTGCGGGCATGGAACACCGGATCCTTGGTAAGGGCGATGGTGCTCGCGTTGTCGCACCAGAGACGTGGTTTTGGTTGAGGATGACCGAGCTCGCTAAGGAGGGTGCGGAGCCAGGTGGCCTCCTGCGCAGCCATGGTGCCGGCGTAGAGTTTTGCCTTGCAGGAGGAGAGAGAAACGGACGATGAGCAAGTGGACCGCCAGCTGATGAGCCTTGAGCCAAGGCGAAAGCCATAGCCTTGGGTTGAACGGCAATCAGTCTGATCCTCCGCCCAAGAAGAGTCGGTGAAGCCCTCAAGGGAGATATCGGGGGATCCGCCAAGAGTGAGGCCGTGAGTCTGGATTGAGTGGAGGTAGCGGAGGACTCGCTTGGCTGTGCGCCAATGGGAGATGGAGAAACGGTTGGGGCCGACAAAACGTGACAGGACGCTAAGGGAGTAGGCCAGATCAGGACGAGTGCAGACCATGGCATACACGAGACAACTGACCAGCTCTGGGAAGGGCTCAGAAGAGGGTGAGGTGGTAGGCAGGGAAGGGTCGGTGAGGCCGTGGTCGGTGGGAAGGGTGGTTGCGGCACCGTTGGATTGGATATGTCCAAAGCGGAGAAGGATAGATTTGATGTAAGTTTCTTGAGTGAGGGTGATGGTGCGGTTGGGGCTGTCCCGTCGGACCTCCATACCCAAGTAGTGGGTGAGTTCCCCAAGATCCTTCGTGATGAACTGTTGCATGAGGGCCTTCTTGAGGGCGGCGAGCTCGGTAAGATCAGTGGAGGCAAGGGTCATGTCGTCGACGTAGGCGAGGAGGAAACAGCTGGAGGATGAAGTGCGGATGAAGAGACTTGCGTCAGATTGGGCAGCGTGAGACCCGAGGGCGATGAGAGCGGAGCGGAGTTTAGAGTGCCACTCTCGAGGTGACTGCTCGAGGCCGTAAACGGGTTGATGGAGTCGCCAAACACCGTCAGAGAGGATGGTAGGATGTCCCAAATGAGGTTCAAGGAAGATGGTTTCATGGAGGTTGCCTTGAAGGAAGGCAGCGGAGACATCCATGGAGTGAAGTTCCATATCGCAAGTGGCGGCGATGTGGAGGAGGGTGCGGAAGGTGGTGATTTTGGTGGTTGGGGAGTAGGTGTCGAAGAAGTCGATGCCTTGCCGCTGAGAGAAACCCTTGGCAATGTACCGTGCTTTGAACTAAACCGGCTTCCCAAGGGCGACCTTAACCCGGTAGATCCACATGCCCTTGACTACGTTGGTGGTCGACGGGCGGGAGACCTCGGAGTAGGTGTCGGTGGACTGGAAGTTAGCGAGTTCGTTGTCCATTGCGACACGCCACTCTGCGGCATGGGACCCACCGAGAGCTTGCTCATAGGTGGTGGGAACCGGGATGGGAGGGGAGGGAGTGGCGGTGACGGAGAGGAGAATGGTAGTGGGAGGAGAGAGGGCGGGGAGCGGAAGGTCGTGAAAATCGGGGTGCGAAGGACCGTGGTGAAGCCAGTGAGGAAGAGTCGAAGGGGAATTGGTCAGGGAGAGGATCTCCTCGCGGCGGTCCTCAACGAGGCTCATGTCACCGCCGCGAGGAAGGGACGGTTGAAGGCGGGAGGAGCAACGAGGGCCTGTGGAGGGGCGAGGCGGAAGCGTGGGTGGGGAGGTAGGTGGGAGGGATGATGAAGAGGAACGAGGGAGAAGGCCAAGGCTGCGAAGCTCTTGGAAGCTAATGGTGCGGTAGGAAGAGGGGGCTGAGCGGATCAGTGGGGGAGGGGAATTTGAAGGGGGAGGAGGAGGAGATGAACCGAGAGGTGGGGGAGGGGAATCTGGATGGGGAGGAGAGGAACCAAGAGGTGGGGGAGGAGGGGGAGGGGGAGGGGGAGGGGATGGAACCCGGAAAGGGGGGAGGGTGAAGGGGAGGTTGGAGGAAGAGGGAGGGACAGAGGACAACGGGGGTAAATCAGGAGGAGAGGAGGGAGGAGAGGTGGGAGGAGGAGGAGGGGTGAGAGGGGGCCAAAGGGGAAAACCGGGAGGAGAGGATGGAGGTGAGATGGAGGGAGGAGGGGGGAAACCGGCAAGAGAGGAGGCGGGGGAAAGGCTTGGAGAAGCCGTAGAGGATGGAGCCTGGGGAGAAGGGGGGGAAGAGGGGAGCTCAAGGTGGGCCCACTCGAGGTGGGGGTGGAGTGGGAGGTAGTGGGAAGGAAGGGAAGAGTTTCGTCGAAGGCGGCGTCGATGATGTGCGTCTCTTGGCCGGTGATGGGGTTGAGGAACACATAGCCCGCCGACTTTGGAGTGAAGCCGAAGAACATTTGAGCAGAAGCACAAATTTCTACATTTGACGTGTGTTATTGAGACCGTTGGTATTTGTTGAGAAGCACGTACGCAGATGAGCTCCATACACGGAGGGTGGAGACATCCGGTTTCTTACCAAACCACGCCTTGCAATGAGTGAGGTTTGGAAGAAGAGATGTGGGATAGAGGTTTTGGACACAGGATGCGTATAAGAGAGCGTATGCCCAATACGACTTGGGTGCCGAGGCATGAGTAAGGAGGGTGCGGATTATGGCGAGGAGGAAGGCGTTGCGGTGTTCTGTAACACCATTTTGTTCGGGAGACTCTGGGAGGGTGATTTGATGGTCGATGCCGTGGAGGTCGCAATAGTTGGAGAGGAGGGTGGAGAGAAACTCTCCGCCGTGGTTGGAACGAAGGTGAAGGATTGCACGGCCAAAGCGGGCGGAGGCATGGTTCGCCCATGCGAGGATAGCATCCCTTGCGTCAGATTTGGAGGCAAGGGGCAGGCCGGTGCCGAAACGGGTGGAGTCGTCGACGATAGTGAGAAAGTAGGAGTGACCTTGAAGGGAGGTAGGGTGGATGGGGCCGACAAGGTCGAGGTGGACCAAGTCAAGAGGCTTAGGCGCACGTGAGGGGTTGGGAGAATGAGAGGTGGCTTTGAGTTTGCCGAGGGTGCAGGAGGGACAAGTGGGGGCGGGGAGAGTGCGAATAGGAGGAAGAGGGGGTAGGCCAGTGACCATGTTTTTTGAGGAAAGACGTTGGAGGGCAGCAAAATTGGGATGGCAAAGATGGTGATGATGGAGGATGAGAGGGTTGGAGATGTGGCGGCATGGGCATGTCGGAGGGAGGGAGGTGACAAGGGCGGGTTGGGAGCGGGGAGCAGACAAGCGGTAGAGGTTGTTGGAGATGTGGAATGTGGTGAGGTGAGAACCGGTGTAGGAGGTGAGGTGAGCTTGGGTACCGAAGGCGGGGAAAGTAATGGTGACGCCCTCTTGTTGAAGTTGGCGAACCAAGAGGAGGTTTTTTCGAAGAGAAGGAGCATGAAGACGGGAAGTAGAGCCACGAGGGGAAGCGGATGAGGAGAGGGTGGCTTGAGAGTGACACGTGGCACTCATGGAGGTGGTAGCTCCATTGATTGTGACAGGAGAGGGGAGAGGGGAAATGGTGTCGGCATCCCGAAGAGTGTGAGATGCCGCACCGGAGTCAAGGGTTTGCTCGGTAAAGAGGGAGGAGGACACGGAGTAGATGGAAAAGCCTTCATTGATATCATAGACAACGGGAAGAGAAGTGCTAGCTACCGGTGCCACATAGCTAGTGGAGGAAGGGGGCTTCCATGAGGCTTGACGGTCGCGACGGGCCTTGGAGCGGATGTCCGCCCAACGGGAACGGTCGTTGTACTTGCGGTTGGGCAAGGCCGCAAGCCACTGGTCGGTTTGTGCGTGGTCGCACATGGATTGATGGTGGTTGAGGCCGCCGCACACCGTGCCCTTGAGTGGGCCATGGAGGGGGGTGTATTGGCATGCCGGAAACTTGTTGGGGTGGATGGGGGTCGCGTAAACGGGGGTGTTGCTGGACTGAGGAGGCGGGACGTGGAGGTTCATAGCTGTGGCTTGGTGGAGATGTTTGGAGTGATGGTCTTACTCCGCGGCCATGAGCTTGGGGGCGATGGTTGCCACTGTCATCTCATTGACAGGGAGTTGGAGGAGAATCTGACGAATGACGTCAAATCAAGCTGGGAGGCCGGCGATGATGCCGGTGCACACCACCGCTTCTGGCATCGCCACCTTCATCTCTTTGAGGACGGAGGCGATGGTGGTGCAGGCGGAGATGTATCCGCCCATGTCGGAGTGGGCAGAGTAAGGTACGTTGAAGAGCGACATTATTTTGATGCCGCACGAGGTGGAGGTGGTGGTGTTGAAGCGAGCCGCGAAGGCGTCCCACACCGTCTTGGCATCATCGCCAAAAGCACGGATGTCGTCGTGCAGGTCAGCGGAGGTAGTGGCGAGGATAGCGAGAAGGGCGGTGTTGTTGGCAAGCTCCCACGCATCGACCTTGACGGCATTGGCGCCAACGGCGAGAGGGGCACCAGTTCCAGTGCCGCGGATGATTGAGCAAAGTAAAATACCCTTTTTCTTGGTGGAGCCAAAGTAGATGCCGATGTTGAATGCCCACAACTTGTACTTGTGAGTTCCGCCGCGCTTGGCGGCAAGCTTCGGGACGGTGAGGAGTGAGCCACCCATGGCAGCAACGGAGGCCATGGAAAGAGAGAGTTCGCGTGCCGTGGGGGAAAAAAATGAACGGTCGGAGTTCATAATATCTTTTTTGGTGATGGACAGGTGGCGGAGGAGCCTAGAAAGGCCAGGGGCCAGAAAGTTTTGGAGTGAGGGACCCGAAGGCGAAACGCTCGCGACGGACGTCAAGGGCAGAAATCTGCCGATGTCCGGGAGAGCCAAGAAAGAGTCCACAAATGGATTGTTCTGCAATTAAAAGGAAGAGGGGGAGGCCGACTACAATCAGCTCCAAAAAAATCTGGATTTGGAGCGTTGACGGCAAAACGCTCGCGACAATCTTGTAGTGGCAAAGATGATGGAGACGGTGGTGGCCTGAAGACGGCGGAGGGAGGCCGTGGTGCTGGTAGCGACGGCGGAGGGCGGCCACAGGAGGGTCACTTGAGCACTGGTACCATGTCAAGAACTGAGAACACAAGGAATGTGTTTGATTGAATCAGTGAATGAACAAGAGCTGTCTCTAGCTAAGTAGCTAAACAGGAAAGGAAGGTGAGATGGTGGTGTGAGGTGAGGTGGTGAAATGGTGGGGAGGTGAGCTGTTGGGAAGGTGTGGTGGTGGAGTGTTGTGAGCTGGTGAGATGGTGGGAAGGTGACGTGGTGGGAAGGTGAGGTGGTGGGAATGTGTGGTGGTGGGAAGGTGAGGTGGCCCAGATTGTGGAGGAGGATAACTTTAGGAGTGAAGTAGTGGGGTAGCGTGTTGCGAAAACGGGGGAAATGCCTGGTGTAGCCCTGGGAGGGGCAAATAGGCGGGGTAGCCCAGGGAGGGACAAATTGGTGAGGTGGGGTGTGGATTAATGCTGCAGGGTGGGTCCGAACCTGTGAGGCAAGGAGCAAGAAGCACTGTGAGAAGCAAGAGTCTCAGACTGCACTGACATTTCTGACCACTGTGTTTATGACTAGTGAGTTTATGACCACTGTGTTTCTGACCGCTGTGTTTCTGACCACTGTGTTTCTCAGCACTGTGTTTTGGACCACTGTGTTTCTGACCACTGTGTTTCTGACCGCTGTGTTTCTGACCGCTGTAATTCTGACCACTGTGTTTCTAACCTATGTGTTTCTGACCTCTGTGTTTCTGACCACTGTGTTTCTGACCACTGTGTTTCTGACCACTATAATTCTGACTACTGTGTTTCTGACCACTGTGTTTCTGACCACTGTGTTTCTGACCACTGTGTTTCTGACCACAGTGTTTCTGACCACTGTGTTTCTGACCAGTGCGTTTCTAACCAATGTGTTTCTGACCAGAGTGTTTCTGACGAGTGTGTTTCCGACAAGTGTGCTACTGACCAATGTGGTTCTGACCACAGTGTTTCTGACCCCACTGTTTATGACCATCGTGTTTCTGAAAACAGTGTTTCTGACCACTGTGTTTCTGACCACTGTGTTTCTGATCACTGTGCTTCTGAGCACTGTGTTTCTGACCAGTGTTTTTCTGACCATTGCGTTTCTGACCACTGTGTTTATGACCACTGTGTTTCTGACCAGTGTGTTTCTGACCAGTGTGTTTCTGACCAGTGTGTTTCTGACCACTGTGTTTCTGACCACTGTGTTTCTGACCACTGCGTTTCTGACCAGTGTGTTTCTGACCACTGTGTTTCTGACCAGTGTGTTTCTGACCAGTGTGTTTCTGACCAGTGTGTTTCTGACCACTGTGTTTCTGACCACTGTGTTTCTGACCACTGCGTTTCTGACCAGTGTGCTTCTGACCGGTGAGTTTCTGAGCATTTTGTTTCTGACCAGTGTGTCTCTGACCACTGTGTTTCTGACCACTCTGTTTCTGACCACTGTGTTTCTGACCACTGTATTTCTGACCACTGTGTTTCTGACCAGTGTGTTTCTGACCACTGTGTTTCTGACCAGTGTGTTTCTGACTGTTGTGCTTCTGACAACCGTGTTTCTGACCACTGTAGTGGGCAGAGTAAGGCCACTGCGTTTCTGACCAGTGTGTTTCGTGTTTCTGACCAGTGTGTTTCTTACCACTGTGGTTCTGACCGGTGTGTATCTGACCATTGTGTTTCTAACCACTGTGTCTCCGACCAGTGTGTTTTCTACCATTGTGTTTTGGACCACTGTGTTTCTGACCAGTGTGTTTCTGACCACTGCAATGCTGACCACTGTGCCTCTGACCAGCATGTTTCTGACCACTGTGCTTCTTACCACTGTGTTTCTGACCACCGTGTTTCTAACCAATGTGTGTGTGCCCAGTGTGTTTCTGACCACTGTGTTTCTGACCAGTGTATTTCTGACCACTGTGCTTCTGACCATTGTGTTTCTGACCATTGTGATTCTGACCACATTGTTTCTGACCAGTGTGTTTCTAACCAGTGTGTTTTTGACCACTGTGTTTCTGACCAGTGTGTTTCTGACCACTGTGTTTCTGACCAGTGTATTTCTGACCACTGTGTTTCTGACCAATGTGTTTCTGACCACTGTGATTCTGACCACTGTGTTTCTGACCACTGTGTTTCTGACCACTGTGTTTCTGACCACTGTGTTTCTGACCACTGTGTTTCTGACCACTGTGTTTCTGACCACTGTGTTTCTGACCAGTGTATTTCTGACCACTGTGCTTCTGACCATTGTGTTTCTGACCATTGTGATTCTGACCACATTGTTTCTGACCAGTGTGTTTCTAACCAGTGTGTTTTTGACCACTGTGTTTCTGACCAGTGTGTTTCTGACCATTGTGTTTCTGACCAGTGTATTTCTGACCACTGTGTTTCTGACCAATGTGTTTCTGACCACTGTCATTCTGACCACTGTGTTTCTGACCACTGTGTTTCTGACCACTGTGTTTCTGACCACTGTTTTTCTGGCCACTGTGTTTATGACCAATGTGTTTCTGACCACTGTGTTTCTGACCAGTGTGCTTCTGACCAGTGTATTTATGACCATTGTGTTTATGACCAGTGTGTTTCTGACAAGTGTGTTTCTGACTACTGTGGTTTTGCCCACCGAGTTTCTGACCAATGTGTTTCTGACCACTGTGTTTCTGACCACTGTGTTTGTGACAACTGTGTTTCTGACCACTGAGTTTCTGACCAGAATGTTTCTGACAAGTGTGCTTCTCACCACCGTGTTTCTGACCGCTGTGTCTATGACCACTGCGTTTCTGACCACTGTGTCTCTGACCACTGCGGTTTTGACCAGTGTGTATCTGACCACTGTGTTTCTGACCAGTGTGTTTCCAATCAGTGTGTTTCTCATAACTGTGTTTCTGACCACTGTGTTTCTGACCAGTGTGTGCCTGACCACTGTGTTTCTGACCACTGTGTTTCTGACCACTGTGTTTCTGACCAGTGTATTTCTGACCAGTGTGTTTCTGACCAGTGGGTTTCTGACCATTGTGTTTCAGACCACTGTGTTTCTGGCCAGTGTGTTTATGACCAGTGTGTTTCTGATCACTGTGTTTCTGACCGGTGTGTTTATGACCACCGTGTTTCGGACCAGTGTGTTTCTGGCCACTGTATTTATGACCCTGTGTTTCTGACCACAGTGTATCTTACCACTGTGTTTCCGACCACTGTGTTTCTGACCACTGTGTTTCTGACCACTATGTTATAGACCACTGTGTTTCTGATCACAGTGTTTCTTACCAGTGTGTTTCTGAGCAGTGTGTTTCTGACCAGTGTGTTTCTGACCATTGTGTTTCTGACCACTATGTTTCTGACCACTGTGTTTCTGACCACTGTGTTTCTGACCACTGTGTTTATGACGACTGTGTTTGTGACCACCGTGTTCCTGACCACTGTGTTTCTGACGACAGTGTGTCTGACCAATGTGTTTCTGACCACTGTGTTTCTGACCACTGTGTTTCTGACCACTGTGTTGCTGACCACTGTCCTTATGACCAATGTGTTCTGACCACTGTAATTCCGACCACTGTGGTTCTGACCAGTGTGTTTCTGACCACTGTGTTTCTGACCACTGTGTTTCTGACCACTGTGTTTCGGACCAGTGTATTTCTGACAACCGTGTTTCTGACCACTGTGTTTATGACCAGTGTGTCTCTGACCACTGTGTTTCTAACCGCTGTGTTTCTGACCACTGTGTTTCTGAGCACTGTGTTTAGGACCTCTGTGTTCCTGACCACTGTGTTTCTGATCACTGTGTTTCTAACCGCTGTATTTCTGACCACTGTGTTTCTGACCAGTGTGTTTCTGACCTCTGTGTTTCTGAACGGTGTGTTTCTGAACACTGTGTTTCTGACCACTGTGTTTTTGACCACTGTGGTTCTGACCATTTTGTTTTTGACCAGTGTGTTTCTGACCTCTGTGTTTCTGACCAGGGTGTTTCTGACGGCTGTATTTCTGACCACTGTGTTTCTGACCACTGTGATTTTGACCACTGTGTGTCTGAGCACTGTTTTTTAGACCACTGTGTCTCTGACCACTGTGTTTCTGACCACTGTGTTTCTGACCACTGTGTTACTGAGCACCGTGTTTCTAACCACTGTGGTTCTGATCAGTGTGTTTCTAAGAAGTGTGTTTCTGACCATTGTGTTTCTGACCACTGTGTTTCTGACCACAGTATTTCTGACCCGTGTGTTTTTGACCTGTGCGTTTATGACCACCGTGTTTCTGACCAATGTATTTTGGACCACTGTGTTTCTGACCACCGTGATTCTGACCAGTGTCTTTCTGACCACTGTGTTTCTGACCTGTGTGTTTCTGATCACCGTGCTTCTGGCCAGTGTGTTATTTACTACTGTGTTTCTGACCAGTGTGTTTTTGACCACTGTGTTTCTGACCAATGTGCTTCTGACCACTGTGTTTCTGACCACCGTGTTTCTGACCACCGTGTTTCTTACCACTGTGTTTCTGACCAGTGTGTTTCTGACCACTGTGTTTCTGACCTGTGTGTTTCTGACCAGTGTGTTTCTGACCAATGTATTTCTGACCAGTGTGTTTTTCACCACTGTGTTTCTGACCAGTGTCCTTCTGACCACTCTGTTTCTGACCACTTTGTTTCTTACCACTGTCTATATGACCACTGCTTTTCTGACCACTGTGTTTCCGACCACTGTGTTTCTCACCACCGTGTTTCTGACCAGTGTATTTCTGACCACTGTGTGTCTGACCAGTGGGTTTCTGACCATTGTGTTTTTGACCACTGTGTTTCTGTCCAGTGTTTTTATGACCAGTGTGTTTCTGACCACTGTGTTTCTGACCGGTGTGTTTATGACCACCGTGTTTCGGACCAGTGTGTTACTCACCACTGTGTTTATGACCCTGTGTTTCTGACCACTGTGTATCTTACCACTGTGTTTCTGACCACTGTGTTTCTGACCACTGTGTTTCTGACCACCGTGTTACTGACCACTGTGTTTCTGACCACTGTGTTTCTGACCAGTGTGTTTCTGACCAGTGTTTCTGACCAGTGTGTTTCTGACCAGTGTGTTTCTGACCACTATGTTTCTAACCACTGTGTTTCTGACCACAGTGTTTCTGACCACCGTGTTTCTGACCACTGTGTTTCTGACCACTGTGTTTCTGTCCACTGTGTTTCTGACCACTGTGTTTCTGACCAGTGTGTTTCTGACCAGTGTTTCTGACCAGTGTGTTTCTGACCAGTGTGTTTCTGACCACTATGTTTCTAACCACTGTGTTTCTGACCACAGTGTTTCCGACCACTGTGTTTATGACCACTGTGTTTGTGACCACTGTGTTTCCGAGCACCGTGTTTCTGACCATAGTGTGCCTGACCAATGTTTTTCTGACCACTGTGTTTCAGACCACTGTGTTTCTAACCATTGTGTTTCTGACCACTGTGTTTCTGACCACTGTGTTTCTGACCATTGTGTTTCTGACCACTGTGTTTCTGACCACTGTGTTTCCAACCACTGTGTTTTTGACCACAGTGTTTCTGACCACTGTGTCTCTGAGCCCTGTGTCTCTGACTACCGTGTTTCTGACCACTGTGTTTATAACAAGTGTGTTTCTGACCATTGTGTTTATGACAACTGTGTTTCTGACCACAGTTTTTCTGACCACCGTGTTTCTGACCACTGTGTTTCTGACCATCGTGTTTCTGGCCAGTGTGTTTTTTACCACTGTGTTTCTGCCCACTATGTTTCTGACCAGTGTGTTTCTGACCACTGTGTTTCTGACCACTGTGTTTCAGACCACTGTGTTTCTGACCACCGTGTTTCTGACCACCGTGATTATTACCACTGTGTTTCTGACCACTGTGTTTCTGACCACTGTGTTTCTGACCACTGTGTTTTGACCAGTGTGTTTCTGACCACGGTGTTTCTGACCAGTGTGTTTCAGACCAGTGTGTTTCTGACCAGTGTGTTTTTGAGCAGTGTGTTTCTGACGAGTGTGTTTTTTACCACTGTAATTCTGACCTGTGTTTGTCTGACCACTCTGTTTCTGACCACTGTGTTTCTGACCACTGTCTTTATGACCACTGCTTTTCTGACCACTGTGTTTCCGACCACTGTGTTTCTGACCACTGTGTTTATGACCACAGTGTTTCTCACCACTGTGTTTCTGAAAAGTGTGTTTCTGACCACTGTGTTTCTGACCAGTGGGTTTTGTGACTTCTGTGTTTCTGACCACTGTGTTTCTGACCACTGTGTTTCTGACCATTGTGTTTCTGACCAGTGTGTTTCTGACCACTGTGTTTCTGACAAGTGTTTTCTGACCAGTGTGTTTCTGACCAGTGTGTTTCTGACCACTGTGTTTCTGACCACAGTGTTTTTGACCACTGTGTTTCGGACCAGTGTGTTTGGAACACTGTGTTTCTGACCAGTGTGTTTCTCTCTAGTGTGTTTCTCACCATTGTGTTTCTGACCAGTGTGTTTATGACCACAGTGTTTCTGACCACTCTGTTCTTGACCACTGTGTTTCTGACCACTGTGTTTCTGACCAGTGTGTTTCTGACCACTGTTTTTCTGACCACTGTGTTTCTGGGCATTGTGTTTGTGACCCGTGTATTTCTGACTAATGTGTTTCTGACCACCGTGTTTCTGACCACTGTGTTTCTGACCACTGTGCTCCTGTCCACTATGTTTCTGACCACTGTGGTTGTGACTAGTGTGTATCTGACAATTGTGTTTCTGACCACCGTGTTTCTGACCAGTGTGTTTCTGACCACTGTGTTTCTGACCAGTGTGTTTCTGACCAGTGTGTTTTTGACCGCGGAAGCTGACCACTGTGCCTATGACCAGTGTGTTTCTGACCACTGTGTTTCTGACCACTGTGTTTCTGACCACGGAGTTCCTGACCACTGTGTTTCTGACCAGTGTGTGTCTGCCCAGTGTGACTCTGACCACTGTGTTTCTGACCATTGTGTTTCTGCCAAGTGTATTTCTGACCAATGTATTTATGACCAGGGTGTTTCTGACCAGTGTGTTTTTGACCACTGTGTTTCTAACCAATATGTTTCTGACCAGTGTGTTTCCGACCAGTGTGTTTCTGACCAGTGTGTTTCTGAACAGTGTGTGTCTGAACACTGTGTTTCTGACCAGTGTGCTTCTGACCACTGTGTTTATGAACCTGTATTTCTGACCACTGTGTTTCTTTCCACGGTCTTTCTGACCACTTTGTTTCTGACCACTGTATTTCTAACCACTGTGTTCCTGACCACTGTGTTTCTGACCACTTTGTTTCTGACCACTATGTTTCTGACCACTGTGTTTTCGCCAACTGTGTTTTTGCCCACTGTGTTTCTGACCACTGTGTTTCTGACCACTGTGTTTCTGACCACTGTGTTTCTGACCACTCTGCTCCTGTCCACTATGTTT
>SZWC01012775.1:49060-72620 GCA_023375785.1 Penium margaritaceum | reverse complement strand
TTTGCAGGAGCATACAGCAGCGTGTGGGCCTCTGACACTGCTCCCACAAAAGTGGAGACGAACAGTCTGGCTACAGAGCTGGAATCCTACTGCGCTGAGGCTAGGCTCCCACCCAAACAGGACACCCTCACGTTGTGTTTTCTCTGCTGGCTCGGGCTGCAAGAATTGCGCGCGCCGTGCAAGCTACGTCAACACCCTGAGAATGGCTTTCCTCCCTCGGGAGGCAGAACATCACGGAATTCCGTGGGCAGCTTTCAGTCAAATCCGTCAATCAGTCGTTGCAGAATCTGCACAACTAGGTTGAGATTCGAGCCGAAAGGCTTGGTGTACCGTGCTCCAGGGCCTGGTGTATGGTGCTACAGGGCTTGGTGTACGGTGCTACAGGAGCTGGTGTACGGTGCTCCAGGGCCTGGTGGGTACTCCAAGTATACACCAAGGAAGAAGAAGAAGAAGAAGAAGAAGAAGAAGAAAAAGAGCAAAGAGGGCAAGGGGAAGGGAAAGACCAAGCAGTAGGGGTCAGAGGGTTGGTGGCTGGGCAGTGGGAAGAGAGTTGGGGTGCGGGACACGCAGTGCACCAATGTCATGTAATGTTCTCCTTACAACATTGAGAAAGTCATGTTTCCTCTGCCGTTAGCTGAGCATTTTCTTGCCTTTCGATGTGAGTATGCGAAACTGTGCGCCAGCATCCAGCAAGAATACGAGAATGATGTGTTGAAGAACGCGTATCTATTTTAATACCACTGGCAAACGTGAATTTTCCCAAAGTATACGAAACATAAATGGAAAGTATATGTATCTTGCATACCTGTTGAGCCCAAACACATGTATCACACAAAAGCCACACAGAGGACGCAGCTCTACATTTGCTCATGCCTGCGCACGCACGCACGCACGCACGCATGCACGCACGCACGCACGCACGCACGCACGCACGCACGCACGTGCGCACGAACGCACGCACGCACGCACGCACGCACGTAGGCATGAGTATTCAAACATAGTCGACCTTGGCAACCACTATCTGGTATCCGGAAGTATTCTGATTCGAATACTTTGGTATTCAAATAGTTGGCTTTTTTCTGGATGGGGGAATTTGATATTCGAATACTCGTCGATACCCTGTCGAATACCCGTCAAAGACCAAACACATTTGAATACATTTGACAATATCCGAATATTTGTTGAATAGTTGTGGAATAGTAGTTCGAATACCTTTCAAATGCTTGCCGAATACCAGTATTTGGAGGTCTTTGATATTCAAATACTTGCCGATGTCTCTTGGTGGGGGGTATTTAATACTTGAATTTTTGTCGAACATCACATGCATTTGACAAATATCGAATACTGAATACTTTTTCGCTCATGCCTAGACGCATGCACGCACGCATACATGCACGCAAGCACAAACGCACACACCCACGTAACCACGCACGCACACACCCACGCACACATGCACGTACACACGCACCCCCACGCCCGCACCCACACCCACACCCACACCCACACCCACACCCANAGCCAGGTTGGCAGCTGTGACGAGCACGAAGATGACTGGTCTGTCTGCTTCGCTTGCCGCACGAACCGCTGCCTCCAAGGACAACCCCCCTCCGCCGAATGCTGGCTCTGCCGCCTTCTTTCTTTCAGCCACACCTGTGAGCACCCCGGATTGCGCCCCTTTGGCGCCAACAACCACGGGCGCAGCCCGTGGCGACAGCGCCACATCCGACGTCGCTGGGTCGTCGGGCTGCTCCACGACTCGCACGGGGAGCTCTGCAGGATGGCTCTCGAGACACGGCCCGTTTCCACCTTCCCCCGCCGCGCACGGGTCAGGCCCCGCCACCGTAATCAGACGCAGGAGACCGGTGGATTCGTCTGCCTGCTTGGGTGAGCTGCTCGCCGACAACTGCCGCACTGCATCGCAGTGGTTGAGGGAGACGGCGATCCCGAGTAGGAAGCCGGCTAGCACGCCCGCTAGAACCACAGCCAGCTGAACCACGCCCACGGACCTGCTCTTCTCTGGCAGTACGCGCCGCAACCCCTCCGCAGCCATCTTGCCCTGATGCCGCTCCCGCTGCTTGGTGCTGCTGTTGAGCTGCCGTTGCTGCTTCCACGGTGTCGGCGGAGGGCCGCTCTTCCGAATGCGCGATCAGGATCGTGCGCCGCCGCCGCCGAACTTGCTTCGAAGCGCCAGAAGATCGGGCGGACTTCCAAATCGTCTCCGTTCCCGCCAGAACAACTTCATCATGCCCGTGTTCGGGTGTGACGAATTCGTGGAGTTATCGAAATTTCGCGCCACCTCGTTGGCGGCTTAGGGGGTGGCGGGATGACGGAAACGTTGGCGAGTTCCATCGGTAGGCACCTTTTCTCTGCGAAGGCTTCTGAGCGGTTTTGCACGTAAACATCCATGGATCTTGCATGGATGTAGGTCACGGGCTGTCTTTGTACTAAAAGAAATATGTTATTCCACAAATAACTTCATGGCGCCTAAGCTTTGGATCGGCTTTCATCGATGAAAGTAAATGATTTCTACAAAGCTAATTCTATTTCATACCTCATTTTGGAATAATCAGCCCTCCAAAGTAAAAATTTAGACTTTTATTGCGTACAAGCATCAGTCGCATGCCAGCAAGCTTCGAATCGAAGCAGTCGATCACGCGCTCTTTTTCTATGGAAGTACAAGAAAATCATTTGAATAGATGAAAATTAAGAATTTGTGGATCACTACAAGGAAAGCGGAGGTTTTGGCATAAACTACTTTACATCGAGATGCATAATGTACATGCGAGAAGGATCATCACAACTTTGCATCCACGCGTTCATGAGCGACCCATCAACGCAAGATGCAAGTACAACTGCTCTCAAACTCGCCACATGCCACCAATTTCTGAAGTCTAATCCTTGGGTTCCCTCACAGCTACGTAGTGATGAAGTCTTAATTTTTCATGAGCAAGGTTCAACTAGCTCTTGAAGGCAACGAGGCCTGAGTAAAAAGTGCTCCCTCAGGATTGGTGGAGTTACCGATGCAAGCACACGATCAGACATCATCAACCTATGAAAGCCAAAAACGTCTTAGCAAGTGTTGATTTATGATCATCCCAACACCAATCACTTAACACAGTCGTAGTCCTTTGTAGCTTGATTGCACATGTCGAACAAACAAAAACTAGAAAAATATGCCTTTTCTCCCACTATGTTGTGCAACGTTTCCAACACGTGCACTGCACACTTGTAAGGCCTTTTTGTTTAACACTTCCATGAAGTTGCTATACATCAATGTGAAGGAGCCCAATCTACATATAGTTTAGACATGACTTTCATTATTACCCACCTAAATGTGTTGAATTGAAAGGAACATCTTTGAAGAGTTTTACAAGAAGCCAAATGGTGCGCATGTAGAATGTGTAAAGCATAAGAGAAATCAAGAACTTGATAAAAATGGATTACTAGTACTTAGTAGTATGTGTTCTTCAAGGTCAAGTGTCAGACATCTCAAGAGTAAACATGCAATAGCATAAACAAGAACAAGGCATACATAAAATATCAGGATCTCAAGTTGAGCGACTCTTACGATAAGGAGCTGCAATAATAGAATCCATCGAGAAGTTGGGGGATCTCAATGACATTGAAGAAAATCTTAAAAAAACACACAATGTCAAAACGTTGATCGAACAATATCAAAACATCAATGTGGTTCCTAATAGTTTTACCAAAACTTTTGGAAAGTTACACTTACATAAACCTTCTCAATCACAACACCAAGGGTCGGGACTATTGACCTAATTGTCTATCAATCGAGATATTCAACAGGTTAATTTGTGACATCATATGAATGTTAGGTTATGAATTCCCTTGCACCAAGTTCAAGGACTCGTGTATGTTAGGGACGTAAAACTAACTCCCTCCCTTTCTACCATAACGTCCCAGTACATTGTGAGACAAAGGTTGTTGCTAACTGAAATCATTTCTCATCTCATTATCAACATTTTGTATGTTTTTCTAATGTTTCCAACTATTTCACAAGTTGCCAAAGCCCAATTGCAACTTCGCCATGGCAAAAATGTCTTAGAATATCTTCCATTGTACTTTGTGCTCTTTTCTGCTTAAACATGGAGCAATAAAGGCAAACATTGGCAAGGGAAGTACTTGCTAAGGACCTAGTATAGCTTCACTCTCTTCAAATGGAACACTTATGGATAAGCATGCTATTTGGTACCACATGTTTTGGAAAGACGTGTGTCTATATCATTTTTATCCTAACCATCCCAAACCACTTTTTTTAGAGTTCCACAAAGTCGTGACTTTGCTCTTGGATTTTTTTTCCAAACAATGCTTGTCAAATACTAATTTCAATGCTATCGAAGTCATCACGAGTATTTGGTGAGTCTCAAATGCTATTGAATGCGTAGAGGTGGTTGTCGACTACTTTTATGCTGTTTGAGATGTGCCATTCCACCAAACTTTAAGAGGTGTTTTTCCATTGACTACATCAAAGAATCTCTTTTAAAATGTGGCAAATGTCACATAATTTCATGCACCCTCCATGATTTGTACATTGATTGCCTAAATGGTTCCATCTGGTTCACATAACATTCAGAGCGCATACTTGAGCTTTTGATTGGTGCACTACATTAACTCGTCCTTTTAGGGATTGAATTTGGTTGATAAATGGATCGTTCTTCTATACCACATCATTAGTTTTCATCTGGCAATAGTGATGGAGGAGAGCACGTCATGTATGCATGGGCCATTGTTCAAGAATGGTTGTGATCTTCCCTTCTGGTGATCATGGCTATCATCAAAAGGACATGTGGCATCTTTACAAACTATTTAACCACTACGAATACCATTTCAAACCCCTTGGATGTGATAAGTAAGCCCTTTACAAATTCCATGAAGTTGTACAATCATGGTTCTTTTGAAAATGCTAACATTTGAAGCAAACGTGGAAATTTGGTTGGACTCCATTCATGGCGTTGGCACACATCACATGAAACTTATTTCTTGTGACATTTGTTGAAACTTGTCCCTCTCAAGTTTGTTTATAAGTTTCTTAAGTGGCTTGTCTATACCAAAGTATTCACATACACCAAGGTGGTGGTGTTCCTTCGAAGGCTTGCAACATGAAACTATGTTCGGGCATAC
Source organism: Penium margaritaceum (assembly GCA_023375785.1). NCBI lineage: Eukaryota > Viridiplantae > Streptophyta > Zygnematophyceae > Desmidiales > Peniaceae > Penium > Penium margaritaceum. Next base: position 67,478 of record SZWC01012775.1, on the reverse strand, counting down.
AATGACCTTGCGATTTAATCATCATCTTTAGTAGGAGTCATGGAATTGAAGTTTTGTTTTGTTGTAATGTTCAAACTCCTTGTTTCATTTTGCAAACATTCTTAGAAGATGTGAGTCTCGTTCAATGAGTAACATGTTGATCTAGAACCAAAAAAATGATGAGCAACTTCTAAGCATCTACGAGGTTTGTTTGTCTAGGCACTGGACTTTTAGAACAAACAAGGGTAGTAGTGAATGTTGTATTTAGAATTGCACTCAAGGCAATACATCCATAAATGTTGTTAATGGTTTAGATTTTGACAAGTCTTGAGATATCACAACATGCGGTAATCAATGAAAATGATGCATCACTAGCAATCCTTATGAAATGTTTTACCCTAAATGCATGGACTGCCACTAATACTCTGTTTGACCGCACTGAAGGCTAGCTTACTTTTGTATAGTTTTCTCACCATAAATGCAACCACATTTTCTCTAAGGCCATTTTATTTCAAGAGAATCACCCAAATTACTTGATGAAAAGCATCTATGATCATACCTTAATCCACCATTTCATCTGCTAATTATAAGTTTGGTTCTCTTGATAAAGCCCTCTTGAAATGGTTGATTACCTCTTGTGCAATATCCCCAAAACTCCAATTGGTGATTTTACAAGAAAGGTCATAAAAAATCACACACTCAAGAAATTCCTTTGAAATTTATGGTGATACATGTAGAATTAGAAACCATGTAGGCTTCTGACAATGTGGTGAAAATCTATTACTGCATGGAAACCTTCATTTTCTTTGGGTCCTTTGTCGATCATGTGGCCTAAAAACTCAAGTGGATGATAATGAAAGTCACACATAAAGGAAACTTCAATTGAATTTATGATCGTATCATCATAGATGTCCTCCATGCTCCTCTAGTGTGCCTTTGTACAAAAAGATTTTATTAAGATAAGTGATAGTAGGTTCATTAGGGTATGGTCTAATACTTTTCATGGCCGCTAAAACTATTTCCTGAACGTGTATGAATCAAAAGCGCATGATCGTGAAATTAAAAATCCACAGCAAGTGTGGGAAGTTGTCTTTGTAGTGTCTATTCAAATTCATGAGTCTCATGACAACTATTCATTGAGTTATCTTGGTGAGTGTTCTCAATCCTTCATATTTGGTCAAAAAAAATTCGAACTCACAAAAAAGGATAAGGATTCTTGAAGGTGATGGTGTTCAATTGCATGTATTCATGCATATCCACATCTTTCCATAGCTCTTTACCATGAAATTCCATGTCCTACATGTGGTGACGTGGATGGTATGATGAATACTTCACCAAGCATCTCATGTAGGAAATGTTTACCTAAGTCAACTCGTGTTTGCTCATCTGTCAAGACACCTTCATCATTGACCTGTTGTCTAGCTTCAAGCTTATGTCATGGTTGATGCTATGTTTCCTAGGTTATGCTCTGGATGTTGTCATTGGGAATGCACTTTCAAACTCCTCAAGTATTCTGTCAAACTCCTCCTAAAGGTTACAATATTCTGAGGTTTTGAGGCAAATAAGAATTTGCTCTCACTTTTTCCATTGTGATCTCCCCAAATTCTTTCAATTCCATGTGGAATACCCACACATAAGCTCTTCATTCAAGTTTCTTCATGGCAAAATCAAATGATATCACCTATGTATGTGGGCTTCCAAATGTATATTCTTCTTCTGGTTCTTCCTACTCTATTCCTTCATAAAGGATCAACTACATTATGGGCTTACCAATCATATGTAGAAGCCCCTTTATCTAAGCAATGGTGATGTAGAGTATAACAGTACTCACGTTCGTGGATCACGCCGGTATAGGATATCTTGTCTAAGGATTATTTTGTTGACAATCATTGGAAAAGTCTAAATACTATTTAGTTGTTTTCTTTCTATTTCAATACGATTTAGTTTATAAATATCACACATGTACAATCATCCATAAACGACTTCTCCTTCTTAAAACCCCAACATGATCTTAAAAAAAACTCTAAAACCCTCTCTTTCATTAAAAAAACTACTAGAATCTGTTCCATGTACAAGTCTAGATACCATTGTGTGAATTTGGCAATCCCCCAAGAACCCTTATAGGAGTATATTAAACTCTTCATCCATGTTGGTTGTATTGAGAGCTCTTTAAATGGACTTTGTTGTCATGAATCCTTTCAAAAACATAATAAATTTACTCTCTAACTTTGTCGTTTGTTTTTTTCCTTACTCCTTGTGCTTTTTCCTCCAAGTATCTCCCCTTCTTGGCCCATTGTTATCTTTTTTAAATGTTCCATGAAGCAAGACCAACTCTCATAGGCTCTGCACAAACATTGATCACGTTGATCAACAATGTCGATCTCGATCAAAGATGAGGTCTCTTTAAACTTTGACCTTCTGCCACCATGATATGGATTATGGTTTTGATGTTGCTAGCCATAGGATTCAGGCATCTTATGGTTTAAGTTCGCATTATGGATGGGATAAGTTACTAGCATCATTTGCAAAGATCATCTTATATAGAAAACATTGTGCATTTCTTCCAAATATTGCATGTGAGGTCATTCTTGCAGTGGAGATCAAGTTCATCCAAGTTTGTGTCATTGTCTGACAATTTCACGTAAGTATCACATATTCCATGCCATGTTAAGATCTGATGCAAGCATTGAATCATATATCGTGTATTATTCATTTCATTTTTATTTCAATAGTGGGCAAGGATTGCAGGCACGAATTCAATCCTTTTTCTTGGTGTGGTCAAAGAATCTTGTCATGTTTTATACATCTACTGAAGAGGTGGAAAGCTCATGATAAACTAGGTGAAAGCAGTTTTTTGGACCGTTGATCCTACTTCAATGATCTCTCACTTACATTGGATGGTATTGGAACACGAACACAAACTTAATGTTGTGCAAAGTTAAAGTGAATCCTCAACATAAATGGTATTTCTCATCAAGTTTTCCAAATCAAACAATTGCGAAGTTTTGATACGGATTTTTGGTTCACATGAGAATAGGTGGGTTATTTTGGTCAATACTACTTTTAATGAGCACAAATTGGAATTCATCCTATGGGAGTTACTTTATTGGAGCAGATGGACCTTACGACTCTATATTCTTGGGAATTGTTTATGTAGATGTGTATTTATGTAAGCCTCAAAACATGAGCCTCTTACCTTTCCACCAGGTGTCGTTCAAACCACCAAACTTGGAGGGAAAGGGGTTTGAATTGATGGAGTCATCAAATTCATCGCAAAGCATGTCAAAATTACCTGGTTTGATGTGCGACATCTTTTAATTACATAATGCAGATCCTTCATTTATGAATTTTTTGCCAAGCAAAATGGCTCATGGCTTGTTGAGCTCCTTTAATTCACTTCTTGTATTGCATGGTCCTAATAAAATAGTGGGAGTACGTTGATCATTTGTGAGGTTGTCACCTAAATGTAAAATCGTTGGTTGCGCCTCTAGCGGGACAACCCTGTAATACCAAGTGTTTCGTCGAGCTGAACATGGATGGTCCATAGGTAGAAGGTGCAAAGAATAATAGCATAAGAGATTTGGGACACTTGTAACTTTTTTACTTTGAAATACATGGAATTTGATTGCACGTGTTAAGAATTTTAAGCGCTTTTTTACAGTTGTAAAAAAATTGATGAGGCATACTGGAATAGTTGTACCCTTGTGTCAAGCAACACGTCCCATGCCTTGTTATGAGTAGCTACTTTAAGAAACTCAAACATTACTTTTGGGAGGTTTTGATTCTACATAGTTCCATCTTCATAAGATTGGTGCATTTGTAAAACATCAACCGGGAAGTATTGAAAGCAACGATGTAGTTGCTGATAGTTCTAGGAACACTTTATAAAATGGGTTAAGCTGATTTAACGTTCCAAATAAAAACACAAGAGGTCAAGGGAGGTCGCCCAAATCATTTGGCTAATTCATTTTGATTCTGGGGTGGAACGCAGGTTTTCCCATGAATACTAGGACCAAAATGTCCACATCTGGAGTTAAGGGACTCATGTACATTAGGGATGCAATAATGTACATGTAGAAGGAAAACTAACACTCCTAAGCAACTTGGAAATGTACTTCCGTAACAAGTGTTGACATTGTTGTACACATACATGTATGTATACGTATACATGTATATTTACACGTCAACATGGAAGAATGAGGAATACTTGAGGTCTTCCATACACGAGTCAAGCAGCATGTGCAATATTTTATCATGAGTGGTTGTTTTGCAAAGTCTTCCTTACAACTGGTAAGCTTTAAAGAATATCAAGGCACTTGTGTGCTAAAACCTACCACAATTTAGATGTTAAAAACTTATGCAATTTGTGATAGTTCTTTTGACCAATAAGGAAAGTGGATGAGCATGTCAAAACTTTGTGGAATGAAACATTAGAGGTCAAATCAGTCAAGAATATGCCCATGAACGATCAAGGAATAATCTTTTGAGGTGGTCATGCCGTGCACCTGCATGTAAAGAAAAACTCCCACGTATGGTCCTGCATAGAGAGTACACGCAAGTGAGGGTATATTTGTCCCCCTTTCACCCATCGCGTTTTTCCACGTTGTGAGAAATAGGTACGTGCCAAATGTAGTCACTATACATTCATTTCTTGATTTTCTTTGTAGGAATCTCAAGTATGATACAGGCAAAGTGGCCGCGGATGCGGTCACATGTCCCGCTCACCCTCTTGGCGCACGAGCCACAGACAAATCCCGCCTTTTTGCTGCTTGTTGGCTTGGGTTTGCAGTGCTTGGACAGTTCTTTGGTGAGGAAATCACCGGTGAGGACCCGTTTCTTCGGTGGATTCCACTTATGGGCATCGCATTGTGCCGATACAGCGAATACAATAGTCACCGTGGGACTGGAACCTGCGGTGGATGTTCGGTTTGAGCAGGTGTTGGAATTGGGCCGAGAAGACGCCATGGTGGGAGGAACGCACAGGCACACCGGCCTCAAGTGCCGATGTGCCGAAGTGTTGTGTTCAGCATGGACCAGGGGGGAGGTTTGTTACTACCATCGGTGCAAGTCTTGCACCGATGGCGGTGCAAGTCTTGCTTGTGTCGGACGTAGAGAAGTGTGGCTCAACCGTAGTGAAATGTCGCTGGATGGCGTCGAGGCTCGACGCCATACATTGACACGTTGCTCGATGGTGTCGATCGATATTTCATTCACACCTGGTACATCCTCCGCACATTCGATCATTCAACCCAGGCCATATGATTGGTTTGAACGACTAAACACTCAAATAACTATACTTGACACAATGTCACGATGTTCTAGAAAGATTCATGTACAACATATTTTGTCAACCTTTTACAGTCGGACATATTCCATATGTATCGACCAAACCTATGAAATTATGTGTCATTTTTTGTACATAAGGTACTTGAATACATTATGGAAACCATTTTTTCCGCAACAAAACATCGGCTCATGCGGATATTCGCAAGTCTGAGGTTCAGCATGTGATTGGCCATTGCCATGGCGGCTCAGGATGAGGGCAAGCTGTGCCACAGAATGAAGCCTGTCCAAGTGCAACGTATGATGCGTGGACATCATTCGTTGAATAAGGGTGATACATGCCAGCGGTCATGAAGTGTGCCATGTAATGTGCTTTCGGCAGGATGCGTGCATGGAAAGCAGGGTGTCGCTCTGGGAACTGAACGTGCAATGTTCTCTGTGCGAGACGTATGCTCGGTGGGTACTTGGGCTCGTGGGAAAAAAACAGTCTCGCATGGTCCCGGGTGCCATCTGGCCTTCTACACCACATCGATGTTACCTCGATGCCTCTCGCGGTACCGATGTTGTTGTAGTCGGCATCCTACGAGCAACAAAGTTAACTCTGCATCGCCATTGCCAACACCATTGTCATCGCTGTTACCATCAGCATTTCCACACCTCCTACCTCTTTCTCTTCTTCTCTTGCTCTTGGCCTCCTGTCTGTCTGGCATTCCCCTTTCTTGGTGCTTGTCATGTCGCCCTCCGGTCCCTCTCCTCTTGCCCCCCTCCTCTCATTATGCGCCTTTGCTCCGTCCTTGGCCTTCCCCTTACCTACCTCCTTGTCTCCCGCTCTTCATTCCAACCCCTCTTGCATACCACCCCCTATTCCTCCCTACGCACGTGGTCTTCATTTGTCTGCGGTCACTCCCCATTATCCTCTCCCTTGCTTATACTATGCGGACCCTATGCGTGTTTGGCAGTCTTGTCCATTTTTCCCTCCGTTGTGAGCCCTACGTCGTCTCTGCACTGTCTCCCTTGTGTCCTTGTCTCCTCACTCCCTCCTCCTGCATCTTCCTTCCTTTGCCGCCCTGGTTGCTAGCCTGGCTATGATCCCTCCATTGTCATGCCCCCTCCCTCTGCTTTGCGCTATCCACGTCCTTGCTGATGTCATCTGTGTGACATCCTGCCCTCCTCGCGCTTGCTCTCTCTCCCCTGCTGTTGCTCACCTCATGCTCTCCTCTCTCACTGTTGTGCCTGACCTCTCCACTCCTGCTTGACCCTCAACCCCTACCTCTCCATCCTCCTCACCCTCCACCCCCTTCTCCACCCTCGGCCTCCCCTCTCCTCCTCACCCTTATTCGCACCAGTATCCTCCCTCTCCTCTCTCTCCATCACCTCAACCCCCGCCTCCCCATCTTCGCTCCTCCCTCCTTGTGTCATTCTCTCATGCCAGCCCTAGTCTGCCTCTTCACCACCATTCTCTCCCATTACATCACCCGTGCCCTCCCCTCGATCCCCAACCCTCGTCCATCTTCTTCCGCATCCACATGTCCTTTCCTCTCCCACTTCCCTCTCTCCATCGCCCCCCACGTCATCCTCCATCCTCTCCTCCCTCGCCCCCACTACGTCGGCTTGCATGCCTCTCGCCTCCGCACCCTCCACCTTCCTCCTCTCATCCCCTCCTTAGCCTTCTTCCTCGCTCGTATCCTCCCCCTCCTCTCCCTCCACCATCTTTATCTGCACCTTCCCACCTTCCCTCCATCCCCCTTGCCTGAACGTCTCTCACCAGCCCTTTTCTGCCTCTTCATCACCCTCCTCTATTATGGCCTCACCCCTGTCCCCTCCTCCTTCCCCATCTCCCATCACTCTTCTTCCACCTTGTCACTCCGCACTTGGCCACGGTCTAGAGTAAACGGCGCCGACAGGCAAACTGCCGACTGCCCTTGGTATTTCAACCAAGGTAGAGATCACCCACGGAGTGGTGTTTCCACACTGAAAGGTTCACTTAGCTTGTCCCAACCGTGGCCGGAGTGTTCCAAACTCTCACCCAACTGGCAATGCTACACACCAAAGTGTGCACTTGCACTTGTTCTTTACCCTCTTTCTTGGTGGCCAACAAGGGATTAGTTTTCTCCCAAGTCTCAAGAGTAAGAGATGATATATAATCACATGCAAATGACAGGCCTTATATAGTCTCTGGACAGTGCTCCCAGTGGCTCCTTGGAGGGGGCCTCCCCCCAAGGCCACCCTAGACAGTGTCATCAGCTTTGATGACATGGCACCCTCTGTGACCGCCAAGTGGTGCTTGATCCACCTTGGACCTTAGAGGCTTCTAGGAAGCTTCCTTGGCCCTTTTTAGTCACAAAGAAAATTTTGGTCCTGGCGAGATTCGACCCCAGACCTCTCGCTTGCGAGACGGTGCCTTCACCCACTAGGCTGTAGGAAGTTGTCTTAAGGAGCATGCACCAGGTAGACTACCAAGAGTAGACCAAGGGGACTTACTCCACAAGGATGAGCAGTGCATGCCTTGTCTTTCTCAGCCTCTCTTACATGTTGCTGGGGGACTGGCGCTACAAGCGTAGTGCAGACCCAGTCTAAATCTTCCGCTGATAGGACCAGGGGCATACACTGAACATAACACACCTCCTTCTGTTGCTCCCTCTCCTCCACCCTTGTAGGTTCGTGCTGCCAAGCGATTCCGTAAGCGCCTCCGCGGATGCCTTGCCCCTCCGTTGGCACCTATCTCCTCCTCATTTCCATCTGCCCTTTTTAAGCCCTTGCCTTTGCCCTCAATTTCCTCCCTTGTTCCTTCTCCTGCCCTCACAGACCTACATCATTGTGTGATCACCCTTGTCCGCAGCTTTCCTCCCCTCACTACTGTCCACTAACTCATGGAGTCCCAAATTGCCACTCTGTCTCCCGAGTGCCTTCATGCGGTCATCGCCGATGCCTCCGTTTGGGTTCATTCTACCGTTAACCTCCTTGTGCCTTGAGTGCGCTCTCTCTTCCACCATCCCATGTCCCTTGGTGACCCTCCTCCGGTGATGTTCCTTCCAATGGATTGTCAACCTTGTCACCTAGTCCAAGAATAACGATCATCACCTTATGGGCGAGGTTACTCTTTTCCTCCTCCATCCTCGACCAGACCTCTCATCCCACCTTGCCACCCTCACTAGCTTACTCCTCATCATTAGCTCTCTCAACGGTGTGCTTACGTTGTCATGTTGATCGTTGTCTCCCTCGACATGACCTTGCTTGATGTTTGGAAGCAGCTTATTATACTGCTCATTCTCTCTCACTTTGTGACAGCGAGACCCAACTTTGTGTGGGAGCTGAGTGAAGTAGTTCCCACATTTGCTAGCCGCTAGACCCACCTTTGTGTGGGAGTCGAGGCTTTGATGGTTGCTTTCGATTCTTGCTCTTCTACCTCAGTAACATGTATGCTATCATGTTGGACGCAGCTCATGAAGTAGTGACAGCGAGACCCACTATCCCATGGGATCTGTTTCATCATGTGTTTGTCTCTTGCATACCTGTGCTTGCATAGTCATGTTAAACATTGTAGATTTGTTTACAGCAAGACTCGTCCTTGAGATGTAAGATGTTAGATGTGTTTTAGGAAAAAGAGCGGTCAAGGTCAAATCCGATCGCAAGCGGATGGGCGAGGTGGTTGTCCCCTTACGTGCGCCACCTCGCCCATGTAACCTCTACCTCTTGTCATTGTCGCTTACTTCAGTTCTAACTTTTCACCTCAATCTTCTCCGCTCACCCCTCACCCCATCCTTTTCAACAAATTTTGACCAAATTATCTTAAGTGCATGAAAAGGAATTCTACATCAGATTGTTCATCATGCAGGTAAACAAAATGGGTTTTGCAAGTCTCTTGATTGTTGTTAGCCTATATCCATAATTTTGAGAATAAATTGATTTAACGTACAACTATCAAAAGTATGTTTTTAGAGTTTTGTGATGTATTCCAAGACACACTAATTGGACTAATGCTTGAACAGCACATGGGCCACACCATTCCATTGTAAGGAGACGTGATTCCTACATTGAGATCCATGTATTGCCTTTGTCCAGCAAAACGTTGAGAGATTCAATGCAAAATTCAATAGAACCCTTTAAAGGATGAATGAAGCCAAGAAAGACCTCCTAAGAGAGTGTAAAGATCGCCAAGAGATGCTTGTTGTGAAAAAAAAGAGAACGTGACTTACCTCATGGTATTGGGCAGCTCTCCCGGCAAGGAATTTGAAACACAAACCCCCCATTGTAACTAAGGAGTGTGACAAGGGTGTAAGGGGGGGAAAAATATGTGGTGCATGTTTTGATAGAAGAAAGGTTTCTGCCAAGCCCGGCTACCATAGGGCTTAGCAAGTGCACGAGAAAGTAAAAGAATAAAACCTGGTTCCCCCCTTGTTACTAGGGGGTTCTTTGCATATAAGGAGGGGTTTTTTAGATGAGACGCACGCTCTGATAGCAGACTGAGACCAATTGGGTCCCACGCTAGCGGGACATGGCAAGTTCCCGGATGAGTAAAAACATACAACCCTAACCCCATGGACAAAGTGGAGTTTTCCCCTTGGTTCAATTTCAAATGACACTTGATGGTCAAATTGAGTTTAATCGCCCATTCCGCTTTTGACTTCACCGACGTTGAAGTCAAAAGCAAGCAACTTAGCTCTCGTTGTTGACAAGATACAACTTTGAGGGCAATTTTGGTGCATTGTTTTGAAACGGGCCATCGCACCATGTAGACTCAAGGTGGAGTGGTTTTTACCTGATGGACCATAAAAGAGTGGCTAAACGATGAAATGAGGAATATGCCTTTCTTCAATTCAAGGCGTTATTCAAAGTTGGTGATAACGTATTTCTTAGCGTATGAAACTTGAGGTGAATATTCCTAGGGCAGAAAGCATTCTACCAAAGTGGATTGGGCCATTCCCCATCAGTATGTGTAGTATGGCAATTTTGAACCTGCCTGAGGCGACGGTCCAGAAAACGGGTTTCGACACAATGGTTCCCGCCGACCGCTCTTGGTATTGCAGCCAAGAGGTGATATCACCCTAAGAACCAAGGTTTCACACTGAGTAGTTTATACGAATCACTTTCTTGCACTGTGTCCTTAGCACCTGGTCACATTTGCGCGAGGAGCTAACTCCTGGGGCTTAGACCAACCAATGCTTCTTTAGTGTCTCCCTTTGGTGGACAACATTGTTACGAGTCTCAAAGGTAAGAACTATACTCAATGATAGGCAACTGACAGGTTCTTATAGTCTAGAGCCAGCCTCTAGCCCAGGCACGCAGTGGCTCGTTGGATGAGCCACTTTGGGGGAAATCTAGATTACATCATCCCCCCTACCTACATGGCGCTCCCAGTGACCGCCAAGTGGTGCCATCCACCAGGAAGGACCTTGGAATGTTCAAAGATGCCTCTTAGAACCTTCTTGTCCCCCTTTTGGTCACAAAAAACATTAGTCACTGGGCTGGAATTTGACTCAGTGACTTCTCGCTTGAGAGACTAACTCTGGAACGTCTAAGCCACAATGAGTTGTCCTAGGTAGTGTTTGCTGGCTATGTTATCCAATTTAGACCAAGGGGAAATTCTCCAAAGAAGCAGTGCATGCCTTGTCTATATGGACCAGACTTCGGGGACTTACTCCAAGAGAGTAGTGCATGCCCACTCCGTCATGTGCCTCTCCAAATTTCAGCGATGGAGAAGGAGCATATCAGGTCAACAAACTCTCCCTTGTACCTCTGTCCATTAGTTGTGAGATCTCTCCTCTCTCCAGCAGTCTTGGCCTCAGTCTTTGTCCGCTGCGTTGACCATACCGATGCCTCGAATACCTATAGAGTGCAATTTGATCTCAAGCGCCTTTGTCATACAATTCACGAGCATCTTCCTGGTCTCCACGCATGCCACGTCCACGATCTCCTTTGCGACTAGGTTGCGTGAGTAGTGGTACCTCATGTCGATCTGCTTGGTCCACCGGGAGATGACATCATCATGTGCAATTTTCATGGCACTCTTGTTGTCGATGCGGACCTGTGTTGCTTCCGTTTGTGGCACTTTCATCCCGACAAGCAAGCTGCATAGCCACTGTGTCTCCTTGCATCCTTTCGACAGAGTGATGTACTCTGCCTCAGCAGTAGAGAGGGAGACCTAGTCTTGCTTTCAACTTGCCTAAGAGACAACACCACCATTCAAGAGGCACACAAAGCCCGAGGTAAACTTTCTGTCATCGATTCTTCCTCCCCATTCGGTGTCTGTGTAGTACACTAGCCACAGCGGGTTAGATACTTCTTGGCCTCCAAACTTGAGTCCCATGTGACGTGTCTTTTGTAGATAGTGCATGATGCGCTTGACTACTTGCCAATGCTGTGGCCTTGGATTGGCCACAAACCTGCTCATTTTTGCCACAGCATAGCAAATTTCAGGGCATGTTCCTACCATGGCATACATGAGGCTGCCAATAGTAGACTAGTAGGGAATGTTCTCCATCTCACCATCCTTCATTCGCACCATCTGCGAGTACTAAGGTGCCTGATCTTCTGACTCGAGCAACACAACCCACTCTTCGGATTTGGGAGCATGGACAAGATCCAGCGACTCTCCCTTGCCGATTGTCCTTTCTTCAAACTCGACATCCCGGCTCCTATTGAGCTTTCCAGCTGCTTGGTCCCATAGCCTCTACGCCTTGTGTGCACTGTCGTATCCGACCATTACACACTTACAAGCACGTGCATCTCGCTTGCCACTTCCTTCTCCTACTTGGACCTTTGCCAAAGAAATACAGCCAAAGACCCTGAAGTGTCAGGCATCTGGATTCTTCTCTGACCAGGCCTCCTATGGCAACCTGAGCTACTTCTCTTGTTACTTCTTACCACGCCTTCCAAGCGCGGCTACCGGAGTGAGATTCACAAGGTAGCAGGCAGTACTTACAGCTTCAGCCTAGAAGTGAGGTGGAAGTTTGGCGTCAAAGAGCATGCTTTGTGCCATGCCGATGATAGTCTGGTTCATCTCATCAGTAATGCCACTACTCTAGGGGGTGTAAGGCATGGTGGTCTGGTGGTTCATGCGGTGTTGGCTTGGCCAGCCTTTGCACACCTTGTACTCACCACCGTTTTCCGTGCGTAGTGCCTTGACCTTCTTTCTTTTCTATCGCTCTATCATCGCAACAAACTATTGCAACTTCTCCTTGACCTCTCCCTTTTTCTCATGGAAGTAGATCCACATCTTGGAACTGTGGTCATCGATGAAGGTTAAGAAATACTTGTTGCTGCCATTCAAAGGAGTGCGGAAAGGTCCGCACACATCAGAGTGAATCAGGTCTAAGATTTCTGCCGCACCTTGTCTATTACGCTCAAAGGGCTTTCTCTTTGCCTTCCCTTGGAGGCATGACTCACACGGTTTCTTGCACTTTCCCTCATACTTTGCCTTGCATCCCTCCATCCCATGAAATACTTTGTTCTGCTGCATAGCTTGTAGTGTGCTGTCGGCCACATGGCCAAACCACCTATGCCATAGCTCACCATCTATGTCCGTAGAGTTGGCCGCCATGGTGACGGCCTGTGGTGCAACATCAGGCTTTAGAGACTTAGGCTCTTCAACAGCTGCATATCCCTCATTAGTTTTCTGAAGGGGTTTGGTCTACAACACGTAGAGCCCATCAATTCCTTGGACTTGTGCGACAAGGCTCTCCTTGGGATAGGAGATCTTCATGTCCTTATTCTTGACAATCACGGCCTCCTCCTTCGTGAAGACGACCGTCATGTCGTGGTCCGTGAATTTGGACACCAACAAGAGGTTTGTCGCAAACGACATCATGTAGAAAATGTTCTTCAGCTTCAACTCTTCTTCAGCACCGTTCATGTTGATGCCGATTTACTTATCTACCTCGCCTTCCACATGGACATGGGTGCCGTTGGCAAAAATGAAGCGACGTTCAGTGTCCCTAATGGAGATGAACTCATCCTTCTCCCTTGAAGAGTGGTGGTTTGTGCCAGAGTCCAGCCCGTAGGTTCCATGCTTAAGCAGTGCCGCTCCCTTGGTTGCCGGCACGCTCTCAACCATCATATTCGTCAACTCCTTCTTACCCTTTCCTTTGTTCTCGTTTCTACCACCATGATCTTTTTCTTCCTTCTTGGGAGCCGTGCACTCCTGTGCCCAATGCCCATGCTTGCCACAGTTATGGCACTTTCCAGGACACTTTGAACCCTTTCCACCGCCACCATTGCCTCTTCCTCCACCGTCACTGCTTTCGCTACTACTCTGACTACAAGAGGAGTTATTTCCATGACCACCATACTGTGTAGCATAAGCTGAAATGTTAGCCTCACTACCGCTATGACGCATGGCCTTGTTGCGCAAGTACTCGGACACTACCTCATACGTCAAATCCTCCTCCTTTGAACCTGCAAAGACGGTGATCAGAGGGCCCCGGCTTTCAGGTAGCGCCATGAGAAGAATCATGGCCTCCATGTTGGTGTCCATTTCCCAGTTCATTTGGATCACTTATTGCATAAGTTCTTCAAACTACAACAGGAAGTCCAAAACTGACTCTCCCACGCTCACCCTCATTGAAATCAGCTTTTGAAGGATGAAAAGACGATTTGCAAGAGCCGTTGATTCGTGTACACGTGCATGCTTCTCATAAGCCTTTTATGCATGTGTGATACCTTGGAGTAGACATGCTATGACTCATGCACTGATGTCACAAGAATCGCAAGCGCCATGTCATTTTTGACACTCCACACTTCATATCCAGCATCTATTTTTGGAGGTTCAACCTCTTCTCCAAGGAACATCTTCAAGTAGCCACGCACCCTCATGACAATCTCAACTTTCCATTGCCACAAGGAAAAACCTATCCCTGTGAACTTTGACATCCCACCGTAGACTTGCTCAAGAGTGAGCGTAGCGGGTATCGTCATACTGCTTTTCTCATTCTCTGCTTCTCTACTTTGTTTAGGCCGATGTACATTGATGTAGGCTGTTGTCTGCTTTCGGTTTAGAAGGTGCAGATCCATTCCATGCCCCTTAGTTGTTTATCACTTGTAAACAGAGAAGAACGCACACTAGTGAACCCAGGGTCGTGCCTCCAAGGGCAGAGCTTTTCCTATGTAGTGCCCAAGGGTCGTACCTCCAAGGGCAGAGCTTATCCTTGGCCCTTGTTTGCTAATGTCTAGCACTCGTCGTTGGAGCTGATGGAGCAGATGGAGCAAATGGAGCTGATGGATCTGATGCATGCTACAAGACAGAGAGGGTGAGAGAGTGCGCAGAAGCGTGCCTTACAACTTGTCAGTGTGGGCCCATAACCCTTTGTTAACTTGCCTGAGGCGATGGTCCAGAAAACGGGTTCCGACACAATGGTTCCCGCCGACCGCTCTTGGTATTACAACCAAGAGGTGATATCACCCTCAGAGCCAAGGTTCCACACTAAGCAGTTCATAGGAATCACTTCCTTGCACTGTGTCCTTAGCACCTGGTCACTTTTGTGCGAGGAGCTAACTCCTGGGGCTTAAACCAACCAATGTTTCTTTAGTGTCTGCCTCTGGTGGACAACTCTGTTAGGAGTCTCAAAGGTAAGTACTATACTCAATGATAGGCAACTGACAGGTTCTTATAGTCCTAGAGCCAGCCTCTAGCCTAGGCACGCAGTGGCTCCTTGGATGAGCCACTTTGGGAGCAATCTGGATTCCATCATCCCTCCTACCTACATGGCGCTCCCTGTGACCGCCAAGTGGCGCCAGCCACTAGGAAGGACCTTGGAATGTTCTAAGATGTCTTTTAGAAACTTCTTGTCCTCCTTTTGGTCACAAAGAAGATTAGTCACTAGGCTAGAATTTGACCCAGTGACCTCTTGCTCTAGAGACTAACTCTCGAACGTCTAAGCCACAAGGAGTTGTCTTAAGTAGTGTTTGTCGACTATACTATCTAGCATAGACCAAGGGGACTTGCTGCAAAGGAGCAGTGCATGCCTTGTCTATCTGGACCAGACTTGGGGGACTTACTCCAAGGGAGAAATGCATGCCCAGTCCGTCCTGTGCCTGTCCAAATGTCAGCAATGGACAAGAAGCATATCAGGTCAACACCAATGGCATACCAATTCCTTCTCTTATTGCATATGACAATGCATGCTGTATCCATATGAGATTATTGGTCCCAGACATGGCTTAAGAATATATTTCAACCGCCATTAGAAATCCATGTTTCACACTTTAAACACAACATTCTTTGCCCCATGTAACACAAATGAATTTCAACGTTGTTGAGGAATATCTTGGTCCGTCAGTAGTGTTGACTAAGCATTGGAGCATGCACAGCAATGGCATGGATTGGTGCTTTACTGATGGCATCATCTTGAATTAGTAAGGAAAATACATTCTTTGAAAATCAGAATTCCTAGAAAGAAAACATACAAGGTCGGGAACCCCAACCACAGTAATTGTGCAAATGCTTTGTTGGAATAGGGGAGGTTGCCAGTCGTGCTCATCTATAGGTTTCAACTTGTTTCAAGACATTGATGCACATCTTCATGTTTAAGCAAGTAATTTTAAGGTACAATATATTTTAGAGGATGTTGGAATGACACCTTCACCTAGTGTTTCATATTCATAATGAAGGACAATTCAACATAGTGAGGGAGAATTTCGCTGGGAGGGTTGGTTCAACCCTCTCCTCCTATAGTGACAAGGGGTTGACCAGTGGTCGTCCATCACCACAAAGCTTGGTGTCTGTCAACCAAAATCTTTTTGGGTGCTTACTAATGGATAACAGACAGTTATTCAAGGGATTATCTTACCACATAACGGGAGGCCACTACCCACCAATTGAGGTGGTTGCTTGATTGGCGACAAAAAGGTTGGGAGGGTGATCCGATGGCCTGTAGCCTTCCTCCTTGTTTTGCCCTTTTTGCAATTGAGGGTAAGAAAAGATGGAGGGAGAAATCAAGAATCAACAAGAGAGAGAGAGAGAGAGAGAGAGAGAGAGAGAGAGAGAGTGGGAGGGAGAGATACACACCAAAGGAGAGAGAGGGGGGAGATCAATAGGCATGAAATTTTGTACCTTGCATACATTAACTTGTGCCCTTACATTTAAGTAAAAAAACAACTTTCCTTATTCAAAATTCAACCTCTGAAAGCTAAATTGTTTCCAAAACTCATGAGTTTGGGGTATCAACCCTCTTGTTTAGGAACCTGAACAAGGCAAAGAGGTACAAAATAACTGAGCCTCATGAAACTTGAGTTTCCTTGCAAAAGGCGGTTCATGACAGTTGTTGCCAGAGTAATACGGAGGGATAAAGCTGTATAGTATTATACGATGTCATTTTCTGATTTCTAGCAAGAGCCTTGTGCATGATTATAGGATTGCGATGAAATGATTGGAGAATCTGGTTTTTTACCCCTAGGTTTTTAATGGACATCAAGCTTCCATAGTTTGTATGGCACATATTTTTCCCCATGTCATGACTTCTTATGGATTCAAGTCATTTTTTTAAGTGTTGATACTGACATGTTGATGCCAAAATTCAATTCATTTTTGTCCTAAGTGGCAACATTGACATTTTCATGCCAAAATTCAATTCGAAAAATTGCTACCCCTTCAGGGATTTTGGATTTTGAGAGAAAGAGGGAGGATGTTTGGCTTTTTAGGGAACTTTGAGAACCCTTATGTGCACATTTGGATCTTTTTTTGACCCACTACTGTGTGGCATAAGAATAGTTTGTATAAAAAATAAACCTCAAATTGTGAATTTTATTTGGTAGTGGGTTGTATGTGGCTTAAAAATGTAATCTAGGGTTTGATGTTGGACATGAATGTGAGAAAGATTACAAAAGTGGAGTCTACGACTACCCTTGCATTGAAAGAGAACTTGATAGACCTTGTGGTACTAGTGTTGAGCCTGCACTTGAGCAAAACCTAACCCTAGCATCCTCAAATAAAATTGGGGAAGTAATTGAACGCAATTTTCACGTTGAAGAGTGGTTTTGTTGGTGGCAAGGAAAAGAAGGGTCATCGCTTTATATGAACCCTCCTTTTTAGTGATGACACATAAATATGAGTGGCATGTGGAAACTTAACTGTTTTGTGTGTAAATGGGGTTATGATCACTTTGATGTTTCAAGAGTGTGGTCATATTTGTATTTCAAGATGTTTTCTAGTGGTGTTTTGTAGAAAAGAAATCTTGATGGGATGGTTACTCATAAATTTTCCTATGCGGTCAAAAGATTAACCCTCATCCACCTTGTGTGGGAAGAACGATAAGAACAACCTCAAGCTTGATTGAATCAGAATGAGACATCAATTTAGTTTCATAACTCTCAAAATTGCATGAACATGATTTTTTTCATTGGGGAGAACTTGATTTAATTGCTTGATGCGTACTTATCTCACCTTCTTTGACCCTACGAATTCCTTGATGGAGGAGCCACTTTACATATTATGAATATCTTTACTAATAATTTAATTTTTTATAAAAGAACCTCCTGAATTTATAAATTTTTTCATTATGTGCTGGGGTTTATGAGTTCCAGTCAATCGTGTTTGGAGTAAAGAGGGGTAGGTTTAACATCCTGCTCTTGCGGTAACCAAAAAAAAAAAAGAAAAACGAATGTCATTTACCCGAGCGATTTTCGAAATGGATACTTCCATACGGATCCTAGCATTACTACGTGACTCAAGAAACTTCCCTCGGTCTCCTCCTGCTTTCACACCCTACTGCTTCAGTAGATGTGTTCGTGAATTTCCCTTCTCGCCGCTGCCTGCGCCTGAGTCGCTGTCGCTGCTGCCGCGCTTTCTTTTGCAGGGGCTCCCCTTTCTGGGCTTCCGCAAGGGGGGGACCCAGAAGCATGATTTCCCCTGTGGGGGCTGCTTGGAGCTGAATCGCCATGGCAGGAAAGGGGCACGTCGATCCGCTCAGGGCGAACGTAGGCCGCCGTCGTATGTCCACTTACAAGCGCATCGCCGCTGTTCTTGCCATATTTGTCGGTTGTGCTGCTGCTCTCTACTTGGCCTGGGGTGGCGGGCTTGACGGTGGCGGCGTTGATGGTGGCAGTGCTGGCGGTGGCAGTGGCGGGGGCAGTAGCGGTGGCAGCGGCAGAAGTAGTGGCGGCAGTAGTGGTAGCAGCAGCAGCAGCAGCAGCAGCAGCAGCTCACGCAACGTGGAGGTTGTTC
>SZWC01012774.1:49944-65236 GCA_023375785.1 Penium margaritaceum | reverse complement strand
ACACTGGATGCGTGCAGGCAGTATATGCAGCGGCAGTGAATGCCGGTGGCACGATTGCCGAGGAGGTCTGTCGATGGAGCTTAGCACGTTGGAGGAATCAGGCCCCGGCAAAATGCGTGAGCCTCAGCGTGTGTTAGCTCCACCAGATGACACTCCAGCAGCGTCGCGCCTCGCGGTCGGTCATCTGCACACCGGTATGCACAAGCCGGGAGGACATAACTGAGTACACAGAGAGATGCGTGAAAACCAACACAAGCGTAGTGCACATAGACGGGCAAAGAGTATAGAGACCAAGGGCACAGGGGTAGAGAGAGAGAGAGAGAGAGAGAGAGAGAGAGGACCTCATGGACGCACACCAACCGCACTCACAGTCTTCTTGAATGAGTCACGCTTCAGTGCCTTGGTGAAGGAGTCAGCCAACTACCGTGCCGTCTCAATCCACACAATGCTAGTGCTGTCGTCATGAAAAAATGAACGTACATAGTGATTCTCGACGTTGATGTGCGCTGTGCGAGTGTGATGCAGTAATGGTTATGGCATTCTCATTGTCAAAGTGGAACATGATGGACAGGACTAACTGACGCAACTGTGCTTGGACACAGCTGTACCGCCAACAAGAAAGATCTAACCACTATGGCTCTTACCGTCTGGACTGCCGGCCTAGTCACTGTCGATGTAGCCCATCACAACAATGGACGACTGTCGATGGAACATGAGACCTCCGCGTGGGGTGGAGACGACATAAGCGCAATAATCGGATAGCGGCCTCGAAGTGGAGCTGACGCGACTCTTGAAGGAACTAGCAAGGAGGTTGATGACAAACACAATGTCTGGACGCGTCGTCGTCGACAGGAACATCAGTGAATCGATGACACGTAGATACGTGGTCACGTCTACTCCCTCCTCCACCACGACTAGATCAAAGCTCTTTAGCTTTGCCTGGCCATCGGGCGATATGGGTGGGGATGCTCTTAGCACGAGAGGCAGGTCCTAAGCAAAGCGCCCGGTCAAGGTTTGGACGTAGTTGGCCTGATGGACATGTAGGAGACCCATGGAGCGATCATGCTCAAGCTCCATGCCTAGAAAGACTCATGCTGACCCGAGGTCCTTCATCTAGTAGGCAGCATGCAGCAGGTCCTTGACCTACTGGATGGCAGCTGCATCTGGCGACGTGATGAGCAGGTCATCGACATAGACCAGGACAATAACAAAGGTCTGGCCTTGCGGGCTGACAAAGAGTTCTGGGCCAGCAGTGCTGCAAAGGAGGCTGCCGCTGAGATCAGTGTATGATTGATCTCCTGATTCCAACAGCGCGGTGACTGCTTCAGGCCAAAGAGGGTCTTCCGTAGATTCCAGACCTTTGCCAGAGCCATTGTCAAAGCTTGAAGGCTGCACCATGTGAGCTCCTTGCCTTCCAACAAGCCATGGAGAAGAGCGTTGCTCACATCCATTTGATGCAGCTCCCACCCATGCTGGGCAACCAGGCTGAACAATGCCCGACTAGTGGAGAACCAACCGACCGGGGCGAAAACATGGTCATCGGCGACCCCAGGGATTTGGGCAAATCCCTTGGTCGTAAGACGGGCCTTGTACTTGTCCAGGGATCCGTCTGGCTTCCACTTTCGCCGGAGGACCCACTTGGCGCCGATGGCCTATTGGTCGGGGGGACGCTTGACAAGCTCATAAAAATAATGCTGCTGAATGGTGGCAAGCTCGACGATGCATGCAGCTTCCCAGTGTGGGGCCTCAGGAGACGCCCTACCCTCACATAGGGTGGCTAGGTCCTCTGGTCGTTCCATGGAGTGGTCAGTGAGGACATGGGCGTCTTGCACCCCAGATGGCACGCGTGTGAGTGTAGCCGCAATGGCACGTTGGTGCTCCTGATGGAGCAAGGCGTAGCTCAAGGTTGACCACGGATGCAGGTCAGTGATGACTCATAATGTGGCCAAGCCAAGCGCCTTAGTGCCAGGGTCCCCACTAACCACTGTGGGAGTGGGTCTGCCCAGAGGCAAGGAGCCTCGTGATGCGATAGGGTGTCGTGGCGCGAGAGGGCGCGAGACTGCGGCCTGAGTGCTCATTGTCGGTCTGGGTTGGAGGCTCCCGCCCGGACCACGTGTGTAGCGTGCCGGCATGGATGGAGCATCCGGCCCGGGGGGGCTAGTGGAAATGGACAGGGCAGCCGGCTCGAAGGGGCTCGTGGACACGGACGGAGCGGCCGCCTTAGAGAAGCCAGCGGACGAGAACGCGGTGGCTGACTCAGAGGGGCGAGCGGACATGGACGGGGCAGCCGCCCTAGAGGAGTTGGCGGACATGGGCGAGGCAGCCGGCCCGAAGGGGTTGGCGGACACGCACGAGGCAGCTGGCCCGGAGGGGCTGGCGGACACGGACGGATTGGCCGGCTCAGAGAGGCCAGCGGACGCAAATTGGGCGACCAGCTCAGAAGGGCCAACAGATGCAGACGGGGCGGCCAACTCAGAAGGACAAGCAGATGTGGATGACGCAGGTGGCTGGGAGGGACATGCAGACACGGGCGGGGCAGCCGGCTTGTGAGGACTGGCGGACGTAGACGATGTGACGCCCGGAAGCGACTGGACGGAGAACGGACCCACCACTCCTCCACGTGACAAGAGGGACATCGACGCGCCAAAGTGAACGAGGTTGAGGGGAAACAGGTACTCAAAGAAGAGAGCATCCTAGGACTCGATGATGTAGCGTCGGGAGGGATCCCATAAGCGCCATGCCTTGGACCAAAGCAATACGCCAAGGAAGGTGCAAGGACGACCGCGAGGCTTGAGCTTGCCGCCCTGGTGTAGGGCATTCAACCACACGATGGTTGCGTAGTCCCAGACGCGAGCCGGGCGGAGGTCATCTCGCGTGCCACACCAGTGCTCGTATGGTGTGGACTGACAGGGAAGGGGTCTGNGAAACAGGTACTCAAAGAAGAGAGCATCCTAGGACTCGATGATGTAGCGTCGGGAGGGATCCCATAAGCGCCATGCCTTGGACCAAAGCAATACGCCAAGGAAGGTGCAAGGACGACCGCGAGGCTTGAGCTTGCCGCCCTGGTGTAGGGCATTCAACCACACGATGGTTGCGTAGTCCCAGACGCGAGCCGGGCGGAGGTCATCTCGCGTGCCACACCAGTGCTCATATGGTGTGGACTGACAGGGAAGGGGTCTGTGGGGAATTCGTTTCTAGACCCTTGTCATGTAGGTCATGGCAAAGTGGAAGCCATGAGAGTGTCCAAACTCAACCCGCATGGTGCGGACGACATCGGCCATGGTGTTGTTCCATCGTTGAGAGACGTCGTTCTGGGCTCGCGTGTAAAGCGCCAACGTCTCATGATGGATACCATGGGAAGCAAGGAAGAGTGTGATCTCTCCCATGAATTTGCCACCGCGATCAGAGAGGAAGCGACGGAGAGGGCAACTACACTCGCGCTCAGCGCGGACAAGCCAGTCCAGAATGGTGGGGGCGACATTGATCTTCTACCAAAGACTGAAGACACAGCTATAGTGAGAATAGTCGACCGTGAGGGTTAGGACATAACATCCATGTTCCTCGACGGACTCTGCCGAAGTGGGACCCATGACGTCAGAGTGGACCATGTCCAACGACTGACACACGAGAGGAGGATATGGGGTAGGTGGACCGGTGCATCTTCCACTGGGCACACTCAATGGACTCTGTGGGACACGGCAGTAGAAAGGAGGCTGGATCAAGGCCTTTGGATGGCTACGTGTGGAGCATGCTATCAACAGCGGCAGAGTGGACGTGACAGAGGCAGTGCTGCAGGAGATGTGATAGAGGCGGCGGTGCAAGAGATGTGTGTGCTACGGAGAGAGTGTGCTAGTAACAAACACGTTGCCTCTGTCAGCCAATGGGGAGGACACAGAGGAAGATGCGGATAGGCGCGACACGTGCCAAAAGTTGCCACGGGCGGTGGCATGCAAGACGACACGACCGGACGGACGCAAAGACGAAGTGCCCACACCACGTGAGTGTAGTACATCCATGCTCATGCGGTCAAGGGCAGTGATGGATAGGAGGCTGAGCTGAAGACAAGGAACGAAGAGGACATTGGTCACAAAGACATCCCCAGCGGGACCACGGAAACGAACCACACCGAAGTCGCAAAGGGGTAAGACTTGACCAGAACCTGCCCGAACCTTGGACATTGGTAACATTGGTAACGGAGCCAAGGACACTGAAGGCCTAACGCGAGGCCGTCATGTGATCTGTGGCCTCGGGGTCCATGATCCAGGTCTCGGCAAGATCCTGGACCGGTGTCGCCAGGTTGCTAACGGTCACATGGCAGTGGGTAAGGGACACGGACGTAGTGGACGGGGGTGCGAACTGGGACTGCTAGTCATCTAGCCAGGCAACATCATCACGAAGAGGAACAGGTGGGGAGAGCACGACGGAGAACGGAACGGACGAAGGTGCTGGGCACGACCGTAGCTCAGACTCTGTCACGCATGGTAGGGCAGGGTGACCAACGATGATGCAATTTGCACTTCACTGAGGAGGAGGGCGCGATAGTCCGAGCTAGAGTGCGATGAACTACTCCAACTGATGCTCACGAGTGGAGGGTTCAAAGGAGTAGGCCGACTATGGCATGATGGCAAGGGAGTCCGGGAAGGAGGAGGGAGGCGCCGATGATGGAAGAGCGGTCGCCAACGGCTGTGGATGATGCTGCGGCTGAGCTGTTGTAAGGTGAAAGGGAGCGGGCAGCGCGGACATTACTGGTGCAACGACAGTCACGACAACGATACCAAGGCGGCACTCACGTTGGCAAAGCATGGTGGCGATGATTCGCGCCTCGTCTTTTGGGAGTGGACACGTATACCACCCTGTCCTGGCTTGCCACAGTTGTGACAGACTAAGCTCCCACCACTGGATCCGCTCGACTGTTGCTATGGACCCTTGCCCTTCTCGTCCCTACGTTTCTTTTTGTAGGATGATGAGGCGCAGGAGGACGTAGCTGCTGTGGGAACGTCAGCAGTCACCGAGACAACGACAGGAGAGGCGAAGGCCTCCATGCCCTGGATGCGTGACCCTTGACGAGCCTCCTCGATGCAGAGAAAGAGGTCGTATGCCCAGGGCATGAGGGAACCCTGGGCAGCCATCACGCCAAGAATGTCCTTGGTGTAATGGACAAAGATGCCCATGAACACGTCGGTTGCGCCGCNCAGGAGGACGTAGCTGCTGTGGGAACGTCAGCAGTCACCGAGACAACGACAGGAGAGGCGAAGGCCTCCATGCCCTGGATGCGTGACCCTTGACGAGCCTCCTCGATGCAGAGAAAGAGGTCGTATGCCCAGGGCATGAGGGAACCCTGGGCAGCCATCACGCCAAGAATGTCCTTGGTGTAATGGACAAAGATGCCCACGAACACGTCGGTTGCGCCGCGCTTGATGGTGAGGAGCGCGGATAGAGGGAGTGGTGCAGCGTCACCCAGGAGGCGAAGGATGTCCTGCGCCCGCTGCCAGTAGGAGGTGACCGTCTCGATCTCTCCCATATGGAGGGAGTTGAACTTACAAAGCAGGCGGCTGGTCTCTGCCTCGTTGGAAAGGGGAAGAAGACGCGTGAGGTTGTGCCACGCCGCTGCCGAGTCAGGGAGGCCACGAGTGGAGAAGTTGTTGAGGAAGGCCTCAAGAGCAAGACGTGAAGTCGGAGGGGCGACGGGGACGAGGGAACGTATAGCGCGACTACCATCATACACCTGGTTGACCTGGGTGGAGTCGTAGGGGAAGACGTAGTATGGCCACACGCACTCACCCTGTGCTCAGATGTGGAAGCTTAGCTCCCAGCTCCGGAATTGCTCGCAAGCCTTGATCACCGGGGGCGGGGTTTCAAAGTCCTTTGGCTTGCAGCCAGCACCCAGAGCGAGGCCTAGGACTAAAGACATATTCTACATTTGGCGATCGGTATGCTGGTGCGCCAAATATAATGTAGTAGAGGAAACGACGGGACTAGCATGCCCGGGTGGAAGGAAGGGAGACTACTGATGCTACTATTGCTGCTATTGCTGCTATAGCGGCGGCTGCTATGGTAGCTTTGTCGGCGAATGCAGTGCCGCGAGCTACTTTGTCAGTGTTGCGAGCTGCTCGCATATGGTGGCTAGAGGATCTTTTGAGCCGACAAGGCCGACGACAGATCTTGTAGGGTGTTGGTGTTGGTATTGGAGTAACAGCTGCTCCTGTGGTTGCTGCAGCTGCTGTTGTTGTTGCTACTACAGTGGTTGCTGCAACTGCTACTACTACGGCAACTGGTACTGTTGTTGTTGCTACAACTGCTACAGTTATTGCAGAAAGGGGGGACCAATGGTTCCCCTTGTAGAGGAGGACCCTCCTCACTCTTAGCCACGGTTCCCTTTGTGTTTTTGTTGTGTTGAACTCGATGGTGACGTCAATAGTGACGTCGGCAGTGACGTCCGTAGTGCAGCTAACGTGAACTGGGACGTCAGCCGAGTGTGGCTTTCGTCAGCAGTGGCTATCGCGCTGTTGATATAGCCACTGCTTTGTTAGTTGCTATGCTGGTGTACCTTTTGCTACTGCAGCTATTGTTGCTATTGCTGCAATGGTTGCTGACGTCAGTAGTGACGTCAACCGTGACGTGAGCGGTGATGTCAGTAGTGACTCTACTGCTTGCAGCTTACGTCACTACAACTGCTGTTTCCACTACTGTTGATGTTGCAACAATACCGTGCATTGTTGGTACTACTGCTACTACTGCCACTGTAGTCATGCTGTTGCATGCTGCTAGTGTTGCTACAGCTGCTGCGGCTGTGGCAGCAGTTGCTATGGTTGCCACTGTTGTAGCATTGCTGCTGCACGCTACTACTACTGCACACTACTCCTGTTGCGGCAAGTGATGTTGCTACAACAGCAGCTACGAGGGTGGGGGTGCTACCCCTAGCCCTCAGCGGTGGTGTCTACGGGGGTTCCGCAATTGTTTTCTTCTTTTCTTTAAATTCTTAATCACTACTCATTGCTGTTGCAGCTACGCGCTGCTGCCGTAGCCGTTCTACTGCTACTACCGGCCGCTGCTGCTACTACTGTTGCTGGATGTTACTAATACTGCCCGTAACTACTGCTACTCCCATCCGCTGATAACTACTACTGTGTGCTGCCAGTTGTTGCTACTCACTGCTACTAATCCTGCTGCCCACTACTGCTGTTACCGCTTGCTACTTGCAGCTCGCTACTACTACTGCTACTCGTTTTTGCTGATGCTACCACCCGCTGGACCTGTTTGCCGATGCTTTGCTGTTTCTACTACGTTTTGGCTCTCATACCAAGCTTGACAATGTAATGCAACAGGTTGGATTAGCAGCGTTGTTGATCCAGTATGCGGGAACCCACACTCGTTGCTTAGGCTGCCCCCTCAGTATGCTAGACCGGAGTCTAAGTTTGAGAGTTCTGGTGTTGTTACTCAGAAACGCATGCGCCAGGGTTACCACCAGACAAGAGCTGAAAACTAGAAATGAATGATTAGGAAGTAAGAATAAATAACAATGGGAGACCCCTGTAAGTTCTAGATCCCCCTAGCTCTGTAGAGCTTGTTGCTCAGTTTCTAAGCCAATCAGAAAAATGACCTCTTTTCTGGTAGGCAGGGTTTTCTCGGTGAGCCCTGCCAGACAATCATCAGCCCAAAACCCGGGCGCTGCCCATTTTTCCTGAAAACATGACCATACCATACTAGGCGCATTGCAAACATAGTAGTGCCGTCAGAATCACCTAAAAGCAGCAGTAATGAGTTATACCCGCCTTAGCCTAGTCGGCGTCTACGCTAGTCCCCGGTCCNCCTAGCTCTGTAGAGCTTGTTGCTCAGTTTCTAAGCCAATCAGAAAAATGACCTCTTTTCTGGTAGGCAGGGTTTTCTCGGTGAGCCCTGCCAGACAATCATCAGCCCAAAACCCGGGCGCTGCCCATTTTTCCTGAAAACATGACCATACCAGAAAAGGCGCGCTGCAAACATAGTAGTGCCGTCAGAATCACCTAAAAGCAGTAATGAGTTATACCCGCCTTAGCCTAGTCAGCGTCTACGCTAGTCCCCGGTCCCAGCAGTGCCTAAATAGTATGAAAGTTGGACCTTCAGAGTGTGGCGCTGCAAATGCAACAGCGCAGTCACACCCATCACTAGACGTGTGCAAACAGCACATACAACGACAATGACTGCCGGCGGCACGACTGCCGAGGAGGTCTGTCGATGGAGCTGAGTACGTTGGAGGAAGGAGGCTCGTACAAAATGCGTGTAGGCCTCAGCATGCGTCGACTCCACTAGACGACATTCTAGCAGCGTTGCATCTCGCCGTCAGTCATCTGCACACCGATGTACACAATTCGAGAGGACACTACAGCGTAAAGAGAGAGATGCGTGAAAACCAGCAGAGTGGTGCCTCCATGCACCAGCAACTCCTAGATTGCTGCCACGACATCTTGGGTGCTTGCCCGGGTCCTTTACGATTTTTCTGTAGACGCTCGAGTTTTCTTGGTGGACTGGATCTCGACCCCAATTTGCATGTTTTGCATTGTTTGTCCACCGATCGATGTCAAAATTGTGTGTGGAACTAGTTGTAGCATCTGGCTCAAGATTTTGCATCTTTAGGTTCAGACGGTGTTGCGTTTGCATGCATGTGTGCAGAGTTACGGCCAAAACAGTGGTTTTGAGCCGGTTTTGGGACAAACTGACCCTGTCTCATGTGTCAACCGCCGTGCGCCGCAACAATTATTTGTGGTGTGTGCTTTTCAGTTGTCATTTCTTTCTGTACAATTCAATTTGAGCTTCTTGACACTCTGTACGTGTCCCTACTTAGACCCTTGTAGTTTTGTGCATGGCTTGTGACTGTCATCACACACTGATTAAGCGTAGACGCTTAGTTAAGTGGCAAGTGGTTAGGAAGATTCCAGGAGTTTACTCATGGTATCAGAGCGGCGAGGCATTCCTTGCTGAGCTATGCAACGGAGGCGCAACAGTGGCAGCAACATTGAGAGTCATAGCTAAAGCCACTGTCTTGGGAGGACCCACCAAGCCACGGTGACCCGTCGCAGTAGATTGGAGACACCTTTGTAACCGCACCACCATGCCACCACCACGGGACAGCCAAGGATTTCTGATCCCTCTCCAGCAGCAGTTGAGGCATGTGATGTTGAGAAGGGGTCTCTGAAGGGTCACAGAAGTTTCACTCAGGTCGCACCTAGCACCCCTGGACGGGAGAGGGTGCAACTGCTCCATTTGACCACAGTTTTTGACGTGTATGAGCTCCTTAGAAATATCTTGCAAAACCCTATCCATCGCTTCCATTCCCGCCTCATTTCATCCCTTGTGGGCTCCAGCAAAGGAAATAAGGCTCTCATGTCTAGATTTGTTTTCTGGATTTTGGGCTGGGAAGAAAATAATGACGTTTTTGACTTTCTTGAAGTTGCTGTTTTGCATAAATCCACTGCCATTGCATTCAGTATCGTTTGGCACGTAATCGATCCAGATTTTGCTTCATTTGGGCAACTTTTATGATGACATCATCATTGTACGTGATGACATCAGCACCAATACTCGGCCAATTTCTTGGCTAAAACATCATTTGTTACCAACGTTTCAAATTCTCAAGAAACGCCAACAGTTTGTGATTCTGACAACATTGATATTTGGACCCATATTGAGCAGCACCGATGCTGCCGGTTCGTGACAAGGGCAAGGGGCCAGGAGACACCTTCTCCTCCTCCCTGTCGGAGCACATCCAAGAGACTATGCTTCGATTGCCAATCTCCCCTTGTAGCTTTGTACCAGCAGGAGCGAGTGCCTTGTGCACTCACCCACGCCAAGCTCTAGAGATGAGCAGACTAGCGTGGTAGGGAGCGCAGCCGGTTCCATGGTTGGCACCGGCACTGCATACGTGGCAAGCGCATAGTCCACACTAGCATTTGCAGCCATGGCACATGCCTCGGGCGTCTTAAGCCTTTTCCTGTTACTACTGTGGCGATCGACACCATGGCTGGCGCCAGTGTTGCCAGCGTCCTGCCGGGTGGCGACCGCCCCGGATACGATCCCGCTCTTCGTCTTCACCATGCGACTCAGAGATATTGTCAGCCGATACCGTAGCACCCCTCAGTGAAGCTATGGCTGTGTTGTACATTGAGCTCCAAGGTCTAAAGCGCATGATGCAATAGCTCACAGACTATGTAGTCTCTGAGTGGGCCGTTGCCACCATGCCGCTACAGACACCCACGTCTTCCTCCTCACCATCCTCACCTCCGACAATTTCATCACCTGACGGTCCCCTGCCACCCAACCTCAACTCCACATCCGACGCCCTCTGCTTTGTCCTGGAGTCATTCGGAGTCATCTCAACCTCCGACCCTGTCGCTCTCTTAGCCGTGCTTTCTGCCGGCACCCCTCGTGCACGCATTCGCTGCACGAGACAGCGGATGGCACGACTGGCTAGACGTGCCAAGCCAGCAGGAGTAGTGTCGGCAGCAGCAACACCAGCAGTAACGGACATGGACGAGTAGCCGATTCCCTCATCCACGGTCGCGGGATTGGTATGTCACCACCTCTTAGCTTCTGCCAGTGTGTCGGTCAAGGGGGGGATGGAGTGTTCGCCGATGACTACCGTGGAGCTGAGGACTGAGGCAGCAGAAAGAGGCGCACAAAACACTCAGTTGGTGCATCATCTGGAGGGGATAGACGCTCCCGCTGTGGGAGGGGACTGTTTGTCCGAGGAGGAGTGGTCTGACGCAGAGCCGGCTTCAGAGATTGAGTTGGAGCTTGCAGCAGACGTGGCGGCGGGAGTTAGAGAGGCAGCAAAGCCCGTTGATACCTTGACAATTGCCGGGACGATAGGAGCAAACATGGCGGTGGCAGGAGCTGTAGTAGATCCGTCTCCCTCAACCCCGGTTGCAAGGTTGGTGCGCCACCCCCTCTTGGTTTCTACTAATCTGACGGCCGTAGGGGGGAATGGAGTGTCGTCATCGAACACATGACAGCACATGATTGATGCGCCGGATAGTGCTTGACGATGAAAGCATGTGGCAGACAGCCAGGAGAGGACAAACGCCCCTTGTGAGGACAACGAGTTGTATATGGGGGATTGGTCAGACACGGAGTCAGTGATAGTTGTAGAGTCCCAGTGTGCTGCCGTGTTTGCTACAGCCGCAGCACGGGCGAAGGATGGCCCCTGAACGACGGCAAACGTCCGTGTGTGCGACACGGTGACAGCGGCTGATGAGCTTGCAGCAGCTGTTGGAGTGATGCTCCTCACCATGGCAGGAGTGACTCCAAAAAGGAACATAAAAAAGACAAGCCTTTGTGGCTTAGTGGTTAATGGTGTCCACCTATAGAGGCAGGGGCCCGGGTTCAAGTCCCACAAGATGAAATTCTGCCCTGCCTCAAGGGATGTGGAAAATAGATGCTAGGAAGCTAGCTCAACCTCTAGAGTTCCTCCTTAATTTTCAAGAAGGCCAGGTGAGGGTCCAGGAAGGTGGCACACCTTCTAGAAGGGGTGACTTGTCCTACAAGGCATCTAGAGGTGTCTTGGTCTTCTGGACACCTTCCCTCCTACTAGAAGCAAGCTGAGGAATCTAGGAAGGGGCAGAAGCTTCTAGAGGGGGGAAGG
This sequence comes from Penium margaritaceum, assembly GCA_023375785.1. Taxonomy (NCBI): domain Eukaryota; kingdom Viridiplantae; phylum Streptophyta; class Zygnematophyceae; order Desmidiales; family Peniaceae; genus Penium; species Penium margaritaceum. The sequence goes on along the minus strand of SZWC01012774.1, from coordinate 53,619 downwards.
GATGCCTTCCTAGGTGGGAAAAGGACAGCCTACCAAGGGCCACTCTAGAAGCCATAGAATCTGCTAGGAAGCTTCAAATCTGGCATGCTTTGGTATTCTGGAAAGCTTAGATCAGTGGCTATAAAATGCCACTGCTTGTGAGCCTTGATTAAGTGTTCATTCCCAGTTAGTTTGAGGCCAAAACTATTGCCTCACTTTCTGACCAGTTATCTGCCATCCTTGGAACCATTTGCCTTCACAGTTTCAGTCTCTCCAAAAACACTTGGTGGTGTGAACCAGCCATTGCTAGGGACCCTCCAGGGTGCACACTCACCCTCAGGCCAACAAAGGGTTATGGGCCCATGCCTCTAAGGGGTTCAAAGCCAGCTTGATTTCACGCTTCCAACAGCAAGACATGGCAACTAGCGAGCAAGAGAGCAGCCGCGCTGTCCTTAAGTTTGATGGGACAGGCTTTGCCTTGTGGAGGTGGCATTTTGAGGTCTTCCTCGACGACAAGGGACTGCTTGAGCTTGTAAAAGGTGATGAGACTGCTTCGCCGGAGACTGCAACGGCTGAGGTGAAGGAGGCATACAAGAAGCGCAACAAAAAGGTGTTGGCGCTCCTTGTGTCTGCGTTATGCCCACCACAACTTGGGCACATCCAAAGATACACCATGGCCGCAGACGCATGGTCAAAACTCTGCTCCATCTACCAGTCAAGCAACCTTGCCAATCAGCTCTTCATCTTCAAACGGCTCGTCACCCTCTGAGCCAACGAAGGCGACAACATCATGGAGATCATGCAGCAGATTGAGTCGCTCGCAGCGGAGTGCGTGGCCACGGGTTGGGAGGTCGACTCTCAGTTGCAAGCTATGATCCTCCTTTTGGCCTTGCCAGACAGTTGGAGTCCCATGATCACAGTCCTTGGTGGCTGGCCTTCCGACGAGTTGAGGTACCCGAAGGTTGCTGAGTACGTGCGCAATGAGTGGATGCGACGTGGCGATCGAGAGAGTGCAGCGGCATCAAGTTCAGCTTACACGGTTCACCCTCAAAATGGAGGCCGAGGCGACAAGTGGAAGGGTGCCAAACAGGGCACCAAGAAGGGTGACAAGAAGGGGGAGTGCTTCAATTGTGGCAAGGAGGGCCACTACGCGCGTAACTGTCCCAAGAAAAAAACAGATCGGTCGCAGCGGGGCGGGAAGAAAGATGAGCACGCCCTTATGGTGCACAACTCCACCAACTTGAAGGATCCGGGAGTTGCCATCATCGACTCCGGATCAGGCCGCCACACGCAATGCAACAGGGCGGCATTTGTCACCTATGGCGCCTCGGAGAGACGCATGACGGTGGCCAATGGAAAAACAGAGGTGGCCGCCGGTGAGGGTAACGTCCGCATTGAGTCAATTGTGGATGGCAAACCTGTCACGAGCACAATCTACGATGTGCTGCATCTGCCCAACTTTGGGGCAAACCTGCTCTCCGTCAGCCGCCTTACCGACAAGGGACTTGAGGTGCTCTTCGCAAAGAAGGAGGCCGTCATCCGCAAAGAGGGCAAAGGTGAGGTGATTGCGCGTGCCAAGAGGGAAGACGACGTGTACCTGCTACGCGCGAAGATCCTCAGCAGCCGGGTGGGGTCCAACGCCGCCAATCTTGCAACGAAGGATGGAGGAGACATGGACCTATGGCACCGCCGATTCTGCCACATTTCTCCATCGACAGTGAAGGAGATGGCTAAGAGGGAAGTGGTGCGGGGTCTCCAAATCAGCGGCCTTGATGGAACCAAGGAGACCGTGTGTAAGCCATGCATAATTGACAAATCAACTCGGTAGCCGTTTGTCGCCAAGGGGACGCGTGCATCGGCAAAACTGGCCGTGGTACACACAGATGTGTGTTGACCGCTTGAGAGCTCCATCGGCGGAGCTCGCTACTTCCTCACCTTCATCGATGACCACAGCCAAAAACTCTACCTCTACCCAATGAAGCGGAAGAGTGAGGTCCTTGCGTGCATGCAGGAGTTTGTGGCTGATGTGGAACGGCAAACAGAGTTGAAGGTGAAGGCGTTCCGGAGTGACAATGGTGGTGAATATGTGGGGTGCCTTGGGTGGATGAAGAGCAAGGGGATTGAGTGGCAGAAAACAACTCCACACTCCCCACAACAGAATGGCGTCGCAGAGAGAGCAAATCGCACAATCCTTAACATGGTCCGATCCATGTTGAGCGACGCCGGCCTTACGCAACGGTATTGGGCGGAGGCGGCAAGGACAGCATCATACATCATGAATCTCATGCCGACCAAGCCGCTGAAGGACAAGGAGAGCAAGGCGTGGAAGACGCCACAAGAGGTGTGGAGCGGGAGGAAGCCGGCGGTGGGTCACCTCCGCACATTTGGTTGTGTTGCACATGCAATGGTGCAGGCACGTGAGGGAGGGAGCAAGCTGGACCCGCGTACCCGCAGGTGTATCTTCCTTGGATATGTCAGCGGAAGCAAGGCGTACCGGCTCTTTGACCCAATGAGGCAGCAGATTGTGCGGAGTCGCGACGTCACGTTCGACGAGAAAAGCCGTTGGACAGACAAGGAGGCAGGTCTCTCCAAGAGGGGGGAGTAGATGCCACTCCTTGAGGGGGAGACGCCGGAGGACGTGAATGAGGGTGACATCCTCGCATCACCACCAACCGGAGAGCATCGCCTGAGGGATCGGCGAGCAGTAGACTTTATTCCGGCCAGTTTGGATGAGGAATCCGAAGCACCGGAGATGGACGTGGAGGTGGGGAGTCGTCAGATGTCTCCAAGGTCTCCAAGAGAGGAGGAGCAGGCGCTTGGAGAGGATGGCGCCAAAAGGGGACAGCAACAACAAAAACTGCCTCAAGAGCCCCGCACGAGTAACCGTGTGCGAAGAAGGACAAAAAGGTATGATGCCGACAAGGGCATTTGGACTGGGTTTGCACAAGCCTTCTTCACGTAAGAGGAGCCTCAATCTGTAAAGGAGGCACTGCAGCGGAAGGATGGGGCTGAGTGGGAGGGAGCAATAAAATCTGAGCTTGCCTCCCACGAGGAGAACGGCACTTGGGAGCTGGTTGACCGGCCGGAGGGCGAGAAAATCATCGGCTCCAAGTGGATCTTCCGGAAGAAGCTCACAAAGGAGGGGAAGGTGGAGCGGTACAAGGCGCGGCTGGTGGCGAAAGGATATGCCCAGAGAAAAGGGGAGCACTACGACGAGACCTTTGTACCAGATGCCAAGTTTGCCTCCATCCGTACTATCCTCTCGGTGGCAGCGGCACGCGACTACAAAATCCACCAAATGGACGTGAAAACCGCGTTCCTCAATGGGGACCTGGACAAGAAAGTCTACAAGGAGGTGCCAGAGGGGGTGGATGCGCCGCAAGGGAAGGTGTGCCGGCTTCGCAAGGCGCTACATGGACTGAAGCAAGCTCCGCTCATGTGGTACCTCAAGATGGATAGTTTCATGGGTGATCTTGGCTTCAAGCGCTGCGAGGCCGATCACAGCGTGTACGTGCGTAATCAGCCAGGACTCCATCACATTGTCGTCCTCTACGTGGATGACCTCATCCTTGTGTCTTCGGATGAGGGGGAGCTCAAGAGCCTGAAGCAACAGCTTGGCGGCCGGTTCAAGATGACAGACATGGGCGAGCTTGAGTACTACCTGGGCATCGCCATCAAGAGGGACCGCAAAGCACG
>SZWC01012773.1:49205-84021 GCA_023375785.1 Penium margaritaceum | reverse complement strand
GGCACATGGGCCATGAAGGAATGAATGTGGATGGTCCCCTGGACCAAGGCATGCCCCTCCCCACGTTGGGATGACAGGAAGGGCGCTTCGACAGGCCACCGTCGAAGCGCCTCCCGTCACTCCCGTTTGTGGGCATGGTGGGCGGCGCGGCTCCACCAAGGGTTACTTCGACGGCCGTAGCAGGTGCTCTACTGCTCCGATTTGGGCGTGCTTGGATGCGTTGGAAAGCTAAGATCACAGGCTATAAGAATCTGATGTAATCTCACTATGCTAAATAACAAAAACGTGTTTCGATTCAGATCTACTGAATGCGACGTGTTCTGCCCACTCCTATCCGTAATCCTTGTGCTCCACACTCTTCACCAAAGGTGTCCATTGGCTGCCCAAACTTTGGTAGCGTACATCACTGAGAGCTAGGCATCCTTGAGGGTGCCTCCACACCCACTAGAGCCAACAGGTATTTCCATAGTGGCACATTTATGGTGTGCCATCCGCACGCATTCCGCTCACTCCGTCAGATTACACCTTTCCCCCTTCAGCAATGTCAATTCTCGCTGCCCAGCCTCACACCTCTTGGACATCCACACTTCCTTTTTGTTCCTCAGCAGGCAGTCTTTGCAACACATCTTCTTGCAGCGGTGGCAAGCGGCTATCATTTTCACAATGTCCCTATGACAAGTGGGGCATATGATGTTGGAGCCGCGGTTGGATTCCTCCCGCCGCCTGAATTCCAGTGTGCGGAACCCTTGTTTTGGGACTTGTTCCCTTGTGCATTGGATGCAGAGGTGCACATCTCCCGCCACCTCTTCAGGGACCATGCAGTACGCATGGCTGGTCCTTCTGCATTTCATCCAAGGGTCCAGATTGCCGCAGAGGTCTTTCTTGCAGCCCGACCACTTATCTTGCTCTCCTTCCACATCTGGCCCTCCCAATGTTGCTGTCACCCATGGCACCGCTACATGGGCTCTCCCTGCTTCCGCATCCTTTTCCTCTTCTCCCTCCGCCTCTTCTTCCTCCTCCTCCTCCTCTTCACTGGTGGCTGTTTTTGCACGATGCGGTGGGAGGTGCGACACACCCTTTCGCCCCTTAGCAGCTGCTTGCTGCAGGTAAAGACATTCACATCCCTATCTGTGCTCTTTAGGCTGTCGATATCCTCACAGATTCCCCTGTCACATCTTGGGCATTGACATGGCACCAAAAAATCCAGCCCATTTTCTCCAAATCCCAGTGTTCCTGTGAGCTTTCCGCAGTCATGACAGATCTGCTTGTCTGCCGCCCTCCTTTCCACTTCTTTCTTCCACTCAACATGCCTCGGGTGGTCCGGGCGCCATGCGTCTGCCCAATCAGTCAGTCCTCCCCCTCAACTTGTTCCCTTCTCCTCCTCTTCCTCCTCTTCCTCTTCCTCTTCTGCCTCTGTATCCGCGGGTGCGTTGTCGAGAATCTGTCCTCCATGACCCTCATCTGGTGGGGTCATATGGAGGTCTGATGAATTCTCTCCCTCACTTCCTCCTTCCTTCTCTTGCCCTTCCTCTTCCGCCTGCTTGGCTCCTTGCTCGGCTCATCCTCCTCGTCCTCCTTATTCTCTTCCTCCCCCTCCTCTTCTCTCCTCAGTCCCTGTTCCTGCTCCTTTTTGCACTTTACACACTCCCATTGTAGGCGGTAGGGGAGGACCTGGGAGAGACAGTGCGGCAAGCCCTGGTGTACCACCTGATGGCAGTGGCCACACATCACATTTCTCGTGCCTCCGAGGAGATTGATTCCGCACACATGGCAAGGTCCAGTGCTGTTGCGTGCTTCCTTTGGAGACATGGCTCTTTGGTCTCGCTCCTGCCCTGGCTCCATCCCTTCCGCTGCCTTCTCTACCTCTTGCCCTTGCTCCTGTGGTTCTTGCAGTACAGGCACCCTCCCTTTTTGTGGCATTCCGCTGCTCCTTCTTGGCGTCTATTCACTGTACCAGGTGATGCATCTGCCATGATTTTCTCGTCTGCCACGATCTCTGCCATGCAAAGCTGGAAGATCTCCACCCATCCTTGTGGGTCCGTGCCAGGGGGCAGCTTGTTTCCCACTGTGCGGATGTGTGCTCTTCGTGATTCTGGCAGCAGGAAAAATTCAGTACAGGGATATGACTGAGCACTCCTGCCGTTCTTCCTTTCCAACGAGAGCTGACCATGATCTTCCTAATAGATAAACAGTACCTCCACAGGGAGGCTGCTGTCCCTCTTACCCCAAGGGAAGTTGCGGCGCATGACAACCTCCTTCGTGTGGATACACTCCTTCAGGATACCTTCATTCTCTAAGCCACAGGTGTGGTGAGCTGTTACTGAAGGACGGAGGCGAACCTCTGGTTTGATTGCTTCCATTTTCCATTTTCGCTCCGTGATCTACTCCTTGACTGCCCTGTCCCATTTCTCGTTCTTTTGCCTATCTTTCTCCTCTTCTTTCATCCTTCCTGCCGTGACCTCCTCCTCATCCGCCTTGTCTGCCAGCAGGTCCCATGCAGGTAGAGTGAGTGGCCGTTGTCGTAGCTGAAGTGCACTCCGCGGTGATCGGCCGAAGATGAGTATGTGAGGGGAGAAGGCAGTGGCCGCGACAGGGGTGGTGTTGAGATAGTATGTGGTCTGCTTCAATACCTCCACCCAATCATCCTCCCCTGTAGCCTCCACTAATTGCTCCAATATCTCATGCATCCGCTCCACCAGCCCTTGTGACTCCGGCTGACACCTTGCGGAGTGCATGTAACGTGCACCCTAGCGCTGCAGTTTCGCGCAGAAGGTGCCCTGAAACTCCGTGCCATTGTTGTTGTGTATGATGTTGCAGCCTCCAAACTTGTAGAAGATCTCTTCTCTCATGAACTATGCAGCCTTTGCTGCTGTTTTGTCTGGGACGGCACGGAAGAAGAGATACTTGGTGAAGTGGTCCACTGCCGCAACCCAGTACCGCATCTTGTGCCACGGCGTCCGCGGCCCATGGTAATCAATGTAGATCTGCTCCATGGGATCCCCATAGTTTACAGGGATGTATGGGTGGGTATCCCGCGGGCCTCTCTTCTTCAGGGCATAGCAGGTGAAGCGCGCCTGTGTCACCTGCTCCACCACGCCCTTCAAGTCGTGGATGTGTATTTGGGTGCGGAGCTGGCGGGTCAACTTATCCACCCCCATGTGGTTTTGGTTGCGGCAGGTCTGCACCACCAACTTCTTGATTTCTGGTGGAGGAACCCATGCATCTCGCTGTCTCTACTGCACGTTGGCCTGTTTCCAGATGCGCTCATCTTCTCGGATATGCTTCATAGAGGCGATTACAAGCACGGCAGGTTTCCAATGATCGTGGCTGATGCCTGATTTTTTATGAAGCTCCCGATACAACTCTACCGTGTGTGGAACCAGGTCCTGATAGTGTGTTGGGGGCTTGGCGCGTCTGCGCAACATCTTCTCAATCACCAACACCCGCCAGTCATGTGTTTCCTGTGGTCCATCCTTTGTCTCAGTGAAGGTGGGATCTGTCATGCCTTTGACTCCACTCTGCTTCTCCTGTCCTAGCACATAATCCGGATCCCGCTTTTACCCTTTCGGCTTCTTTCCCACTGGTGCTGCCCCCGCCGTAGCAGCTACTGCTGCTTCCGCTGCTGCATGTTTGTGCCTGACCTCCTCCTCTTCCCTCCGCTGTTGTTCCCGCACCTGCTTGAGGATCTCTAGGTTCTCATCATCATACACCATCTGGGGTGGTTGCTCCCAGTCATCCAGCCCAACAAAGATGCGCGTCAGCCCTAGGTCATGCTGCTCCCACACGGCACGGCTCCACTCGTCGATGTTTCTCCGCTGCTGTGGGGTTACTTGTGGTGTTTCCCCGCATTTGGATTCTCCATCCACTGCCCCAAAGTTACTTCCTCCACCCCCTTACTGTCGCCCTCCTCATCCTCTGGTTCCGTTAACTCGGAAGTCACCACCTCACATTCCTTATTTCGGTTCCCTTTTGCCTTCTATTTTCCTCCCACTGGGGATTCCGCTGTCTGCTGCCCTACCTCTTCTGTTACAATGAGTATTCCCCGCGGCAGATGCTGTCCAGGTGGTGGCCTACTACTTGCGGGTTTGGGTTCCTGCGTTCCCCTTTCCGCTGGTGGTGCCAGAGGGCCACTGGCTGCGAGTCCGGTGACGAGCGCCTGCATCTCCTGTATGGCTGTCTACGTCTTTTGATCCACCATCCGCGCCACCTCTTCTGGGGTCATTTCTTGCTGGACTATTGAACCCGTTGATCCATCGGTGTCTTTCTTTGGCCTCCGCTAACGCTTCTTTGGCTGTCCTTTACCCTTCTCGCCTTCTCCATCCCTCTTCCGTGGTGTGGTTACTGAGGTAGTATGCTACTCGCATATTACTGCCATCCTGCCAGAATCTTGCTCCCATTTTTCCTCGTTTCCCTGTGCTGCTGCTGCTCTTCCTATGCTCGCATCCACGCCTCAGCTTCTACTGCAAGTATTCTGGCCTCCTCATGCCGCTTCTTCTCTGCTTCCTGATCCCGGGACTCCGGCGGCATCAGCCTCTCTGTTGCATGGTGTTCAGCAACGGCAGTGACTGGTGGTGCCAACCCCACCTCTTGTTGCCCCCGACTGTCGCCTTCTGGCAATGTGGTTACTGTCATGGACACGGCAGCTGCCCCGAGGCGGAGCCCCTTCACTCCCTTTGCTTTTATCTGTGTCCGTTGCCATGGCTCTATGCCTCCCTTTGCTTCTCTTACTTCTACCATATTTGCCATATTTTCCTCGATGATCCTCTCTACTTCCATTCGCACCTCTGTTCCTACAGATGCCCCTTCCGCGGCGGGGTCACTTACAGCTGGTCGATTGACCACTGCTGTCGCTCTGCATGCAAGCATCGGCGACCCAGCGATCTCCATACCTGGGGTAGGTTTCTGCACTAAACCCTTCCCAAGACTGCTGTCAGCAGGTACGGCGGCATGTATTCCTGATGCCACATCGTGGAATTTTTTCCTTGCTTGCTCCTTGGTTCTTCCACGGCCTGCTGTCTGCTGGCTAGACCCAGGTGTAATCCCCACCGCAGCCGCAACTCCGGCCCCTTGTGGTGTCGACCGGGTGGAGCGTTGCTTCGCGCGCCTGGCACTAACCCCCATCTCCTCTACAACTTCCTCCTCTTCTCTGATTATGCGGGCCGCCTGCGACTGTCTCCACTGCTCTCTTCCTCTATTCCGGTGCTCCTTCTTGTCTGCGGACCACCTGCGACTGTCTCCGCAACAGTGGCTGGAACCTGGTAATGGACCTCTGCTGTGACACTTTGTGCTTGCTTTCCCATATTCCTCATATGCCTTGTCTCCGTCGCGACATGCTGCAACAGGGGAGTGAGCTAGTCGCGCACACCGGTGAGTTCTTCTTGCATGCGGATGAGCTTAGTCTGCAGGCACTTGATCAACTCTGACCACTCTGTGTCGGATGGTGGTGTTTTAGCGTATTTTTTTTAGCAGGTGGCCACCACGTCCCTCCAGGGTTCCCAGTGTTCCGTGTCCCTCTACGGTTCTCCGCGCATCCTTTTGTAGCCATTTCTCCATGACTGCATGTAGGTGGTATCCCCACCGCCACTACAGAGGGTTACTATGCTGGGTGGCAAGCACCGCAGTGGGCTCGCTGTAGTGTGGATGGAGGTGCAAGAGGTATGCATGGGTGAACTCAATCAGCAGGTGGCGGCAACACCAGATAGGCCTCATATTGCATCACCCCGGACTTCTCGCCACCACAGTCGTGCCGCTCCCACCTTTGGCTCTTCCACGGAATCATCCAGCACTGACATCATGTTGGTGGCTGCATCTTCCAGAGTCTTACCCGCCATTGAGTAAGCGAGGGCGTGCATCTTTCGGATTAGCACCAAGACTCCCGTAGTCTCCAGCATCTACAGGCGCCGTGCGTCCATGGAATATGTCTGTATTTCCTTGGTCATTTGGCAGAGGTGCAGCAGCCAACCATCTTTGAGGTGGCTGAGGTGGGTCAACCACTCCCCTTGCAGTTCACCATGTACCAGGAGGATGGCACGAGCCATCCATTGCAACTGCTCTTCCCCTTCTTTGCCTACCCTAGCGCTTTTACCAGAGCTTTCCTTGTTGTCAGGCGGGTCACCTGGCACATTCATTGTGCTTACCCCTTCCACTCCGGATTCCTGTCCCAGTTGTTCTTTCTGCAGTGGGCTGGGATGTGATGCCCGTGCTCCCACAGCTGTTGTGGCGCGGAGGGCCGAGGAGTTGGAGAGGTCAGCAACTTACATAAGCCCTGCAAAACGTGTCTTTGGACGGGTCATTGTTGGTACCGATGGAGCACTTGTGGCATGAGTGCTTGAGAGTGCTGGGGGTGGGGTGCAATGCGCAACCCCCCATCTAGTAAGCGCACTCTCTATGCGTCTGCGTCCTCGTGTAGATGGAGCTCGGCCACGGCCGGCAGCAGCCATCGCACAAATAACCTGACGAACATTTTTTTGTCCTGCCACTGTGAGCGGGGGTGTTGTCGGTGTCGATGGAGGTGGTGTGTTGGTGAACAAACGTGTGAATGGGCGGATGCACTTGACAGATATGAGACTGAGAATGCCGTCATCAATTAATGTACTGGCTTGGCGCTGCACGAGCCAGTCCACCACAAGTAGGATGTCATACGTCCGCGCCGCGCTAACCTGAACCGTGCATGCGGCATGGACATTGGTGACCTGAATGGGCACCATATCGATCTGTTCGCCAGGAGCGTCAATGCTGCCTGATACTAAGGAGAAGCACATCGGAATTGGCCGGACGAGGTGGAAGAGAACAAGGGTGTGGACAACACGCATGGCAACGGTGGTATGCGTCGCGCCAGCATCGTCGATGGCTGTGAATTTGCGGCCATGGATCTATGCATGACACCATGCCACAGAGGGCGTTCGTAACAGCGTGGGTGGTTTCCACAGGGGCCTAGGTGCCCAACGGAGACCAGGGTTGCGAACCGCCATGGCTTCATCCGCATGCAGGTTGCTGATGCCGAGAGGCAGATGGCGAACACCAGCCGATGATGATGCAGCACATATGAGACGTAGGCCCACGCGTGCCAGGTCATCATTGGCCGCCGTGAATACTGTGGCCACAGTATCTGCTATGCAAGAATGGAAGATGAGATATTTGACCAAGGGTAACGGGAGGAGGGAATGCAAGAAGAGCTTGGAGATGCGGTGGTCAGAAGCTGACGGAACGGAGGGAGGAAGGGAAACATGAGAGGAGAGAGGGGGACGAGGACGGTTGCGGGTGGGTATCATTCCCTCCCACTGGGCTGCGGCCTCAGGATCAGACTGTACCATTCCCATACATCTCACACTATCAGGGAGTCAAAGCCATAGCGAGAACAACGGTGCATGTGACAGGTGCCTGTGGGCCCTATTGACATGCAATTTTGTGTCTCTGTGGGTCCTCCGTGGGTGTCGGTTCCCTGAATGAGTAGAGAGGCGGGAGCATGCTCCTCCGCTGCGACATGGAGAAGACGTGTGGCATGCTGCTCCTCGTGAGGTGTGAAGTCGCGGGCGATCCCTTCCCAGGTGTACTCCATCCCCTCGAAGGTGGTACGGGAGGTGAAGGAGGCTCGACAGCAAGGTGGGACATGGTCTCAGGCCATCCTTCTCACGGGAGCCGACGCAAGGTGTCAGCATGACGGTTGGCCAGTGCGGGGTGGTATTGGATGTGGAGATTGTAGCCACGGTGGAGAAGGGCCCATTTCACCACAATCCCCTTGTGAATCTGCATTTTCAGAAGCCACTGCAGTGCTTGATGATCTGTGTAGATGGTGAAGAGCTTGCAATTTTTTATGTAGTTGCAGAAGTGCCCCAGTGCCCAGAGGAAAGGAAGGCATTCGCCCTCAGCCAGAGGATACTCTCTCTCCGCATCATTGAGGGCTTTGCTTGTGTATGCAATGACTTTCTTGAATTTCTGCTACGCTTCTTGCGATAGGATGGCATCAAGCTCCTTGTGGAACCAATCGGTGGTGATGATGAAGAGGAGGTTGAAGTATGGGAATTCCATCATCGGCGCTGTGATCAGGCGGAGCTTAATCTCCTCCCAAGCCTATTGACACGTGGCTGTTCAGGCGAATTCCGTGTCCTGATGCGTCAGCTGTTGCAGTGGTTGAACGATCTTGGCATGGTCATGGACAAAGCAGCGGTAGAAGGAGACAAAGCCCAGGAAGTTCCTGACTTGTCCTGCGGAGGTGGGCTGTCGCCATTCCTTAACTGCGGCAATATTTTTGGGGTCCGTTGTGATCCACTTGGCACTCATCACGAACCCAAGAAATTTCATCTGCTCCGCACAAATCATACACTTCGCTGTCTTGAGCTTGAGGTTGGTACGTCGGAGAGCTATGAACGTTTCATCTAGGGATGAGAGGAGTTCTTTGAAAGAGTGTGCGGTGACCAGGACATCATCAATAGGAGCTAACATTGGGAAGGTGACGGGGGGTGGCATCCATGACGTGGTGAAACATGACGCTAGCATTGCAAAAGCCAAAAGGCATGCGTGTGATGTACAGAGGCCTTCAGGTGTGAAAAATGCAGTCTTGGGGATGGAGTCGGGGTGCATCCAGACCGCATGGAATGCAGACTTGACATCCAGCTTCGTGAACCAACTGCGACCCTTATGCCTCTCATGAATGTCCACAATGAGTGGCATTGGATAGGCATCTTCCTCAGTGAAGCGGTTGAGATTACAGAATTCCACACAGAAGCACTTCGTTCCATACAGCTCCCCCACAATGACAAGATTAGCTCTTCAAGGGCCGCTGATTGGGATGATTATTCCCCGCACCTTCAACTCTTTGATACCATCCAAGACCACCTGCTGTTGATCACGGAGGATGTGGCGGACCTTCTGCTCCATGGCTGGGGCGTCCACTGGGTTAATAACGTGATATGCATCTACCGCGCTGCTCTCGGACGTCGTACCTGCGAAGACCTCCAAATGCTGATGGAGCAGTTGTTGCACTTGTTGGAGTTCTTCTGGTGTCAGCCGATCATGAAGCATGTGTTCAAAGAATGGTGGTGGAGCTGGTTCTACGGGTGTCTTCAGAGGGAATAGTTATTTGTCTTCCTTGTATCCATAGTCCATGTTGTTAGCTACTGAGCAAGCCACCTCTAGCAGAGAAGCCGCGAAACCAAAAAGCTCACAAAGGTTCTTAGGCCTTCTTCCTTTGTTGACATGTGTCATGCACCCCAAACATAATCAGGCATACACTTCACCTTCAAGAGTACTAACGCCTTAGTATTACATCTCAAGAAGAGCTCAAGTCGTCAATATGCAAGAGAGCATCAAGCAAGGGTTGATTGATCAGCATGCAAGACAATTCCTTTTACAGCTATCTGTCCAATCCTAGAACTCAAAAGCACATTCTTGGGAAGTGGCCTGAACCAGCCACGTCACCAATAGACTTACACTGTGGGCTTGACACATGAGCATCCTAGTGTCAAGGTGACAGACCAACCATGTAGCGTCCAAGAAGCTATGGACTTTCTTTCTTGGAAACTTCCACAGCAAACAAGATATGCATGGGGCCAGGATCAAACTCATGACCTCTCACTTGGCCAAATAAAAAAAACAGCCAAGGTAACCACTCATCCACATCGTGTACTCATAGGTCATATCTCACAAGATAGAGAGCATAGCTGAGTCACACTACAACGGATCTAGGGGTCATACCTCCAAAAGGGGCAGAGCATTCCTGATCCGTCATACAACAGTGAACAAGGGGCAAAAACATTCAACAAATCTCTCCCTTGCACCTTGCGTCAGTGACCGTCATCATTTGTCATCACTTGCGTTGACGATGCCGATACCTTGCCTGCCCGCCTGGTGGAGATCCTTGTCCAGTGGATTTGTAAGCATGTCAGCCTGGTTGAGCTTGGTACCGACATACTCGAGCTCCACTGTGTGCTTGTAGACCAAGTCTCGAGCATAGTGGTAGCGGATCTCGATGTTCTTTGTGCGCCTGGACAGGACGGGGTTCTTTGACATGTCAATGGCGCTTATGTTGTCAATCTTGATGACCGTTGCCGTTGCCCATGGTGCCTTCATCTCAGATAGCAAGCTTTGTAGCCATTGCATCTCTTTACACACCTCAGCCAAGGCGATGTCCTCAGCTTGAGCTGTTGACAGAGAGACACATTCCTACTTGCGACTTTCCCAACTGACTGCACCTCCATTCAACATACACACAAAGCCGGTGGTAGATTTTCTGTCATCGATATTCCCTCCCCAATCAGCATCAGTGTAGCACATGAGACGGAGTGATGCGGATCCAGCGATGCCTCCAAACTGGAGCCCCACGTGCCGCGTTCCCTGAAGGTAGCGCATGATGCGCTTCACAGCCTGCCAGTGAAGTAGACCGGGACTGGCCAAGAACCGGCTCACCTGCCCAACAACATGGGCTATATCTGGTCGGGTGGCGACCATGGTATACATCAGACTGCCCACTGCAGACTGATATGGGATGCCTAGCATGTCAGTTTTCTCCGCTTCGTTGGATGGGGACATGGAGGTGGAGAGTTTGCACTCCGAGCTCATGGGTGTGCTGGCAGGTTTGCAATCTGCCATGTCGTATCGTTTAAGAATGGAGTCGATGTATTTNTGCCAGTGAAGTAGACCGGGACTGGCCAAGAACCGGCTCACCTGCCCAACAACATGGGCTATATCTGGTCGGGTGGCGACCATGGTATACATCAGACTGCCCACTGCAGACTGATATGGGATGCCTAGCATGTCAGTTTTCTCCGCTTCGTTGGATGGGGACATGGAGGTGGAGAGTTTGCACTCCGAGCTCATGGGTGTGCTGGCAGGTTTGCAATCTGCCATGTCGTATCGTTTAAGAATGGAGTCGATGTATTTTGTCTGGTTCAGGCTGATTGTATCTGCTACTTTGTTGTGCTTGATGGAAATTCCAAGATAGAAGTCAAGAGGACCCATGTCCTTCATCTTGAATCTGCTACTTAGCTACCCCTTGAGATCGTATAGCAACTACGTCGAAGAGGAGCATAGAATTAGGTCATCAATGTACAAGGCGACCAACATAGTCCCTTTGTCACTCTCATGCATGTACATACTAGGGTCATTGTCGCAGTGCATGAAGGACTCCTTGGCCATGAACGCGTCCATCTCCTTGTACCAAAGTTTTGGCACTTGTTTTCGCCCATGGAGTGCCTTCACCAATCTGCACACCTTGCCCTCAGGAGCATCAACCCCCTCCGGAATCTCCATCAATACCTCCTTGTCAAGTTTGCCATAAAGGAAGGCTATCTTGACATCCATCTGGTGGACCTCCATGTTCTCGGCAGGAGCAGTGGCTAGCATTGACAGGATGGAGGCAAACATCACCACTGGAGCAAAGGTCTCATCGTACTCTGCGCCAAGCCATTGGGAGAACCCCTTTGCTACCAACCATGCCTTGTACTTGTCTATCTTGCCATCCTGTTTCCTTTCTACTTTCAGCACCCACTTGGACCCCACAACGTGAGCCCCGGCAAGTCTTTCCACCAGCACCCATGTCCCATTCTCCTCAATGGAGCTGAGTTCACTGTGAATTGCTTCGTCCCACTCTGATTTTTTAAGCCGAATGAGTGCCTCTGTGACAGACGTTGGCTCCTCTTGAACCAAGAATGAATAGTTGAAGCCAGTCCATTCACCCCTATCTGTGTTTTAATGCTGCCGAGGTACTTTGAGGCGTGAACTGCTTCTTGAACCTGCTGGCTGGTGCTATTGATGTGGAGGCTGGAGGTCTGGTTCGTCGTTGATGATGGGAGAGGCATCCTCCTCATGTTCCGGAGGATCAGAGACGTCAAAGTCAGAGTCTGATTCCTCCGAGTCATCTTCATGAGATCCTCTCCCTGTTGCAGCACCTATCCCATGCCATTGTGCTGGTGCTTTGTCTCCCTCTTCAAGGAGACTGAGCCACTCTCCCTGTTTTGGAGCGTTCTCGAGTTTTAGATGCTCTCCCTCACTCAGAGACGTTTTGTGGAAATCCACGTCTTTGCTGCGGATGACCTTGATGGCTCCTTGGTCCCACAGTCGATAAGCTTTGTGGGCGGTGTCATAGCCGATGAAAATGCACTTTCGTGCTCTTGCATCGAGCTTTCCAGGGCCCTCAACGGCCTGGACCTTGGAAAACCCGGTGCAACCGAACACCTTGAGATGGGAGGCGTCCGGCTTCCTGCCTGACCATGCTTCTTGAGGCGTCTTCAACTACTATGTCTACTTCTTCTTGCCTCTCTTTTGCAGAGCTGCTGCAGGTGTGAGGTTCACAAGGTAGGTAGCCGTACGTGCTGCTTCAGCCCAGAACCTAGGAGGAAGCTTGGCGTCAAAGAGCATGCACCTTGTCATGCCTAGGAGCGTCTGGTTCATCCTCTCTGCTATGCCGTTGCTTTGAGGTGAGTATGGCGTAGTTTTCTGGTGTTCGATGCCCTGTGTCTTGAGCCACTCCCTGCAAGCTTCGTACTCTCCCCCGTTTTCCGTCCTGAATGCCTTCACCTTCCTTCCACTCTGTCGCTCAACCATAGCGACAAAGGCCTGCAAATTCTCCTTCACCTCACTTTTCGTTTTGAGAAATTATATCCAGACTTTGTGGTTGTTGGCGTCGATGCATGTGAGAAAACATGTGCAGCCTCCATTTGACGGTATGCGAAAGAGACCACATATGTGAGAGTGGACGAGGTTAAGAGGTGCGAGAGCACGCGTGCCATTGCTCTTGAAGGGTTTCCTTTTCGCCATGCCTTGAAGGCATGGCTCACACATGATCTTCCCTCCCTCCACCTCATCACCTAGCTCCATCCCACGCACTAGCTCCTACTTTCCCATGAGCTCCAATGTGCGATGAGCCACGTGCCCAAAGCGCCTGTGCCACAGGTTCTTGGAGGATGTGCACAAGCTAGAATGAACAGCCCCGGTGGCTGCATTTGCTTGTGGTTTTGTTGCCGAACCATCTGCTATCACTGCTTCCGCTGCTCCAACATGGCCTTCCTCATCTGAGTCTACATCGCTGCTCTCTTCATCATCACTCTTGACCAAAGATTCAGCCGTGGAAGTTATCGTTTTGGTCTGCAAGACATAGAATCCATCAACGCGAAGAACCTGTGCGACAACCTTCTTGGCAGAGTAGGAGATGTTGATTTCCTTGGTAGGAACTATCACCGCTTCCTTCTCTTTGAAGACCACTGTCATGCCATGGTCAGTTATCTTAGAGATGGAGAGCAGGTTGGCTGTGAAGGAGGGCAAGTAGACCACCCCCTCTAGCTTGAGGTCGGAATCTCCACCGTTGACACCCACTGTGACCAGCTTGTTACCAATCCCCTCAGCTGCCTCAACCTTGCCGTTGGCGACTCTGAAGTTCTTGTTACATGGAGCAAGAGAGATGAAGTCTCTCTTCTCGTAAGTGGTGTGCTGGTTTGTGCCCGAGTCAAGGCCATAGGCTCCTGGCCTGAGTATCTCCCTCCCTTTGCAAGAGGCACACTCAGCCATCAAGCTTGTGGGATCCTTCCCATCATTTCCCCCTCGCCATTCATCCCCGTCTCCTCCCTCTCTCTTGGGTGCATGGCACTCTCGAGCCCGGTGTCCAGCCTTACCACAGTTGTGGCAGTTTCCTTGGCGCTTTGCACCCCTTCCATTGTTGCTAGTGCTATTGTTTCCCTTGTACCCAGAGGAGGAGGTATTGCGGAAGGTGCCGCTGCTCCATGAGGCAAAGGTAGCCATGTTTGCTTCAATACTGCTACGATGCATGGCTTCATTCCTCACATACTCAGAGACGGTGGTGTAGGAAACTAGATATTCAGTCCAACCTCCAATCACCGTTATCATGGGGCCCCAACTTTCCGGCAGCGTCATCAGAAAAATCATGGCCTGCATGTCGAATTTCATGTCCCATCCCATGCCGGTGGCTTGTTGCAAGAGTGTCTCAAACTTCTGCATAGGGCGGAGACATCCTCCCCTTCACCAAGCCTCATGCTGATGAGGTTTTGTAGAATGAAGAGACGGTTGGCAAGTAAGGAGGACTGAAATACCTTGCCGAGTTTGGCGTATGCCGCGTCTGCAACTGTATAATCGCTGATGTGTGAAAGGACTCAGGGTTGTATGGAGGACACAAGAATGGCAAGAGCCTTCTTGTTGAGTTTGACCCATGCCACAAGGTCAGCACCCTCCTCCTTTGGTGCTGGGATAGTTCCGTCAAAACATCCTAGCAGATCTTTGTCATCCATGATGATCTCAAACTGCCACTTCCAAAGCGCAAACCCCTCTCCATCAAACTTGAGGATGGGCGAATGATTCCCTGGTTCCCCTGTCCCTGCCATCCCTACAACTACAACTGCTACAGCTGCTACACCTGTTGTTGATGCCAATGAACCTATGTTTGAGGCCACTGTAGGCTGTTGGTGAGAAGAGGAAACTGCTTCCCCTGTTCACGTTGGCCGTCTTAAGCAGATGTAGGCTGATATAGGCTGATGTAGGCTGATGTCAGCTCCCAAGGTAGAAAGGTGCAAATGTGTTGCATTCCCCTCATGCTGATGTTGCCCTACAAGCAGAGAAGTTGGGTGAGAGTGAAGACGCTCTCACTGCTTTTGACCTTAGCGGTTGCATGCGTGAAACTTTCCTAACCAGAGGAGTGGACCCATAACCCTTTGTTAGCTACTGAGCTAACCATCTCTGGCAGAGAAGCCGCGAAACCAAAAAGCTCACAAAGGTTTTTAGGCCTTCTTCCTTTGTTGACATGTGTCATGCACCCTAAACTTAATCAGGCATACACTTTACCTTCAAGAGTACTAACGCCTTAGCATTACATCTCAAGAAGAGCTCAAGTCGTCAATACGCAAGAAAGCATCAAGCAAGGGTTGATTGATCAGCATGCAAGAGAAGTCCTTTTATACCTGTCTATCCAGTCCTAGAACTCAAAAGCACATTCCTGGGAAGTGGCCCAAAACAGCCACGTCACCAATTGACTTGCACTGTGGGCTTGACACATAAGCATCCTAGTGTCAAGGTAACAGACCAACCATGTAGCGTCCAAGAAGCTACAGACTTTCTTTCTTGGAAGCTTCCACATCAAACAAGATATGCATGGGGCCAGGGTCGAACTCATGACCTCTCACTTGGCCAAATCAAAAAATGGCCAAGGTAACCACTCACCCACATGGTGTACTCACAAGTCATATCTCACAAGAGACAGAACATAGTTGAGTCACACTACAACGGATCTAGGGGTCATACCTCCACAAGGGACAGAGCATTCCTGATCCATCCTACAACACTGAACAAGGGGCAAAGACATTCAACACATGCTAGATACCCGTTGCTTTCAGTATCCAAGCTGAATTGCATGGGTACCAACCTCCGTGCTTGATAGGTCCTCTTCCGCTTCCACCACATACTTGTTCCATTCTGTGAACGCCTCTAGTCCCTCATGAGGAACACCTTCCCCTGCTTGTGGAAGTTCTGCCATGTGCCGCGTTTGGGTGCCGGGCAGCTTCACCCGGTCTGCGAAGGACTCGGGTTCTTGGCACACTAGCGGTGAGAACACAGGATGGTGAGCATATTCGTCCTCCCTCCGCGCCTCCTAGTGAGGGATGTTTGCTGTGTTTGTGATAGGGAGTGCAGCGCACGGAGCCACCGTGATCAGGGCATATTCTTTGTCCCCTTCTGCCAACACCATCTGAATGACGCCTAGGCTGAAGATGAGGCTACCATGGCAAGGGATGAGGAAATCAGTGCCGATGAGCATGTTGTAGGTCCATCCACAGTAATGTGTATGGTAAGGGGTTCATGCAACGTCCCAATCTATACTGGGAGGTCACGGACTTCCCCTTTTCCTGCATCAAAGCCTGTTGATGCGTTGCTAAAGATGTTGCGGATGGGGAGGACTTGATCCGCCCAGCTAACTGCAGCAAGGACTCGGAGAGCAATGGTGGTGTGTGTCGTGCCTATGTCAATAATGGCAATGAAGTTTTGGCCCATTATCCACACGTTGCAGCACACCACTTCGTAGTAGGCATCGTCTTGCCCCGGTAACTTCAATGCTTGAGGGGCCCATCCCCAATCAACGTCATTGAGGGAAATGCGGACCACAGGATCACCCTCGATACTTCGCGTGTTCCGCGTGCCCGTGGGTGCAATCTGTTCACAACGAAGTTTAGTTACCACAGGGGTAAGGCAATGGTCAGCTTTGAGAAAGCAGATGTCAAGTTCCGCTGCAATCTTTGGGTGGAGTTGCAGGTACTCAAGAAAGGAAACATTGGCAAATGGCCGCTGGAGAAGGGCCTCTACTGGGTTGCTAGGAACATTAGAGGAAGAAGGAAGTGCAGAAGGTGATGTGGGTGCTACTGTTGGTATTTTGTGTGATGAAAGGGCTATAGCAGTCATAGGCTTGGCCGGCTGTTCAGCTTGTCCTTGCGTTGAAGGTGTTGTTGCTACCTCTCGATTGGAGCATGGTCACACAAAGGGTGTAGCAATCGTTTCATGGAGAATGGAATTGTGCCATTCCTTGTACTGGCAGAGACCCTGTTGGATGTCCATTGCTTCCCGCAGTGTCCATCCCACCAGTCTAGTCGCTTGTGCGGCATCAATTTGTTGTTGTTCCTATTCCGTTGATGCCTACTCTGTTGTTTTGTCATCTTCTATCACCATGCCAAGTCACATTCTGTGCTTCTGTTGCCTCAGCCCCTGGAGCAGCTTGGTTAGGTGTGGGAGTTGGCAAAAGAGGGCCTTGTAGATGTGGCAACTTTGCCGCGGCGGCCGCCTGTGGGTTGAGATCTCCATGCGGTTACTGGTGAGAGCGTGGTTGACCATTCCATTTTCGGTTACACTTTGCATCATACTGGCGCCACTGGTTTGTTGGGTGTTGAGTGGGATGAGTTAGGTCCTTGCGGCACCATGGGCAATGCGCGTGGAGATTTTCAAAGCTTCCGCAAGCATAGCCGGCCTTTGTTGGTTGAAGATTGGTACGTGCCACTCTGCCCACGACCACCACTGCCACTGCTGGCGTCGTCTGTTGTTTCTTTCGACGGAGCTGCTCGTAGCGGTCTGTAGCGTCAGTTGCAGCCTCTTGTAGGCTACGGTGTTTCCTTGGGTTCATATGCGTACTGGTCTCATTGGGAATTACACGGATCAGGTTCTGCAGAAGGGCCCATAATGGTAAGCCCTCTCCATCTCGACTCTTGGTAGCGGTGGACCAAAGCACAAACTTGTCCGTATAAAGCTGGATGTCAACTCCTCTCTTCATCACATCCTTTTCTATCTTGGAAAGAGCTTCCTCCTTTGTGAGAGGTCTAAACCGCGTAATGATGGTATTACCAAAGTTCTCATAAGTGGCAAAGGGTTCTTGCACATTGTACCAATCTACGGCAGCACCCTGGAAGTGCAGCTCCGCCGTTGCTTGCAAGAGGTCAACAGGGATGCGTGCGATAGATGCATGCAAAGCAATCTGGTGGAGCCATTGCCAAGGATCCTCTCCTAGTACACCAATGAATGTGTCCATTCACGGCAGGTAGGCTGGGTCAATGTGGATGAATTGCGGAAGGGGAACCATGCTGCGGTTGGTTGCACTAGCAATGATCTGAGTCCGAAGGGGGCAGGGAAACTAGAAGGAGCATTGACGGGTGAGATGGCTGTTGGCACCACACAGGAAACAGAGGGGGCGGCTGCGGGCAGACCTTGGCCATGTGGTTGAAGGAGAGTCATCGTCTGTGCCTAGTAAACCTGGTATCCCACTGGCGGCGTTCCCGTGGAGGACTGTGTAGCCTGGTGAGAGAGGCTCTGCATGGCTGGCATGGAGCCCTCTTGTGTGTCAGCACTCCTATAGTGACTAGAGTGTGTCTCTTGACATGGTGTGCCCCTTGCCATGAGTGCCGTTGATCCTACTCCCTGGTTCGACCATTGAGGAGTGGTGGAAAAAATAATCTGACTTTAGATTTGGATTCCTTGGATTTTCCATGCAGGATCGAGCATTGAATCGCTCGATTTGAGTTGGTATTCAGAAAGTTAGCCTAACCCAAAAATCGGGTGTTGGGCGGGTGGAATCTGGTACCCGCCATGGGTGGCGGGATAATCCACCGCCAGTGATCCGAGCTTGTTCCTAATGGGCTCCAAATGCACTAGGGGCATGAATGAGGTAACCATAAGCACCTCCTTGACCAGGATGAACTTCTCCTTGACTTCTGGGTGAGGAAAGGTGCTTCGACGGGTCATCGTGGAAGCGCCTCCCGTTGCCTAGAGTGCAAGGCTAGGTGGGTGGCTCCACCAAGGGTTACTTTGATGGCCGTAGCAGGGGCTTTACTACTCTGTTTTGGGCAGGCTTGGATGCGTTAGAAAGCTTAGAACACAGGCTATAAGGATCTGATGTAATCAAACCAGCTAACTAACAAAAAAGTGTTTCAATTCAGATCTACTGAATGCGACATGTTCTGCCCACTCTTATCCGTGATCCTTGTGCTCCACACTCTTCGCCATTGGTGTCCATTAGCTGCCCCAAACTTTGGTAGCGTGCATCAGTGAGAGCTAGACATCCTTGAGGGTGCGTCCACACCTACTAGAACCAACAAAGGGTTATGGACCCACGTGCCTAGAAGGACCCTAGGTCCTTAACCTTCACGCTACCGCCGTGCGCCATGGCAACAACCGAGCAAGAGAGCATTGGCGCTTTCTCCAAGTTTGATGGAAACGGCTTCCCCTTGTGGAGGTGGCAGTTTGAGGTCTACCTCGATGACAAGGGCCCGCTTGAGCTGGTCAACGGTATAGAGACTGCCCCTCCGGACACCGTGACGCTGGAGGAAGTGGAGAAGTACAAGAAGCGCAACAAGAAGGTGCTGGCTTTATTGGTGTTAGCGCTAGCCCCGCCGAAGGGTCAAGGATGCACGGAAGCCACACAGGCCTGGAAGAAGCTCTGCACCATCTACCATTCCACCAACCTTGCTAACCAGTTCTTCGTTTTCAAGAGGCTCGTCACCCTCCGAGCTAACGAAGGCGACGGCATCATGGAGATCCTGCAGCAGATTGAGTCCCTCACTGCTTAGTGCGTAGCCACCGGGTGGAAGGTTGACCCTCAGCTGCAAGCCATGATCCTCCTTTTGGCCTTGCCGGACAGATGGAGTCCCATGATCACTGTCGTAGGCGGCTGGTCCGTCGATGAGCTGAAGTACCCGAAGGTGACTGAGTACATCCGCAATAAATGGATGGGGCGTGGTGGGAGAGAGAGCGGGGTAACATCAAGTTCCGCCTATGCCGTCCGCCCTCAAGGTGGAGGAGGAGGCAAGAAGGGGACTGGTACCAAGCAGGGAACCAAGAAATGTGACAACAAGGGGGAGTGCTACAACTGTGGCAAACAGGGCCGCTATGCACGCAACTGCCCCAACAAGAAGTTGGACCGGTCATGGAAGGCTGGAGAGAAGGACGATCTTGCAATGATGGCGAAGGAGTCCGCCGACTCGACAGATCCGGGAGTCTCCGTGATTGACTCCGGATCGGGCCGCCCCACACAATACAACCGAGCGGCATTCATCATCTATAGCACCTCGGAGCGGCGCATGACAGTGGCCAACGGCAAAATGGAGTTGGCTCCCGGTGAAGGCAATGTGCGCATTGAGATGGATGTGGACGGGGAGGCTGTCACAAGCACGATTCATGACGTGCTCCACATGTCCAGCTTTGGGGTAAATCTGCTGTCAGTGAGCCGCCTCACCGACAAGGGGCTCGAGGTGCTCTTCAATAAGAAGGAGGCCATCATCCGCAAGGAGGGGAACCTCCAGGTGATTGCACGCGGAAAGCTAGAGGACGACTTGTACCTCCTCCGTGCAAAAATCCTTTGCAGCCAGGCAGGACCCGACGTCGCCCACCTTGCGAAGAAGGACGATGGAGACCTGGGCCTGTGGCACTACCGCTTGTGCCACATCGCTCCCTCAACTGTGAGGGACATGGAAAAGAAGGAAGTAGTGCGGGGTCTTCAGGTCAAGAGCCTTGATGCAGCCAAGAATGCCGTGTGTGAGCCGTGCGTGGTCGGTAAGACAACACGATAGCCGTTCGATGGCAAAGGGACGCGTGCATCAGCGAAGTTGGAGGTGGTCCATACTGACGTGTGCGGACCATTTGAGAGCTCCATCCGGGGCGCTCGCTACTTCGTGACCTTCATCAATGATCACAGCCACAAGCTCTACCTCTAGATCATCAAGAGGAAGAGTGGTGTCCTGACTTGTATGTAGGAGTTTGTGGCAGCAATGGAGCGGCAAATAGGGTTGAAGGTGAATGTGCTCCGGAGCGACAACGGTAGCGAGTACGAGGGCTGCTCGGCATGGATGAAGAGGAAGGGGATCGCGTGGCAGAAAACTATGTCATACTCTGCACAGCAGAACGGTGTCGCAAAGAGGGCAAACCGTACCATCCTCAACATGGTCCGTTCCATGTTGAGTGATGCCGGCCTCGAGCAGCGGTACTGGGGCGGGGCGGCACGGACAGCGGCATACATCATGAACCTGACGCCAACGAAGCCACTAAAAGACGCGGAGTCCAAGGTGTGGAAGATGCCACAAGAAGTGTGGAGCGGGAGGAAGCCAACGGTGGCACACCTTCGCACGTTTCATTGCGTTGCACATGCTGTTCTGCAGGCATGCGTGGGGCGGGACAAGCTGGACCCACGGACTCGCCGGTGTCTCTTTGTCGGGTTCGAGAGCGGGAGCAAGGCGTACCAGCTCTTTGACCCACGGAGGTAGCAGATCGTGAAGAGTCACGACATCACATTCGATGAGGACAGCTGTTGGACGGATAAGGACGCGGGTCTCTCCAAACATGGGGACTGGCTGCCACTTCTCGAAGGGGAGACACCGGAGGACACAAAAGAGGGTGACGTCCGAGCGGCTCCAACCAACGGAAACCATTCGAGGGATGGGGGAGCGGCTACTTTGCATTCAGCCAAGTCAGATATTGAGTCCGAAGCGTCGGCGGCAATGGAGCTGAATGAGGAGGCGGGGACCAAGCCCGCATCTTCACAATCCCCAAGAGAGGGGAAGCAGGCCAACGGTGCAAGTGGCGCTGCAAGAGGGCAACAGCTGCAGGCTCAACAGTAGCAAACCCGAAGAAGCGGACGCGCAAGGAGGACGACAAAACGGTACGATGCCGCGGAGGGCATCTGGACTGGGTTTGCTGGGGCATGTTTTGTGATAGAGGAGCCCAAGACCGTCAAGGAGGCGTTGCAGCAGAAGGATGGGGCTCAGTGGGAGGGAGCTATAAAATCTGAGCTCTCCTCCCACAAAGAGAACGGCTCTTGGCAGCTGATTGACAGGACGGAGGGCGCGAAAATCATCGGCTCCAAGTGGATCTTCAAGAAGAAGCTCACCAAGAAGGGGAATGTGGAGCGGTACAAGGCGAGGCTGGTGGCGAAGGGGTACACCCAATGGAAGGGTGAGCACTACAAACAAACCTTCGCACCGGTGGCAAAGTTCACCCCCCTCCGCTCCATCCTCTCGGTGGCGGCGGCGCGGGACTACGAAGCTCACCAAATGGACGTGAAAACCGCATTCCTCAACGGTGACCTGGACAAGGAGGTCCTCATGGAAGTGCCGGAGGGGATGGACGTACTGCGGGGAAAGATGTGCCGGCTTTGCAAGGTCCTCTACGGAATAAAGCAAGCGCCACTCATGTGGTACCTGAAAATGGACAGCTTCATGGCCGAGCTTGGCTTCAAGCGCTGCGAAACAGATCAGAGCGTGTACGTGCGGAAGCAGTCGAGATTGCACCAGATCGTGGTCCTTTACGTGGATGACCTTATCCTCGTTCATCGGACATGGAGGAGTTGGTGGACCTGAAGCGGCAGCTAGGCGGTCGGTTCAAAATGACCGACATGGGCGAGCTTGAGTATCATCTCGGCGTCACCATCAAGAGGGACCGCAAGGCACGCACGCTCGAGATGGGACAGGTAAAGTACGTGCAAGAGGTGCTCCGCCGCTACAACATGGAGGATTGCAATCCCATCGGCACACCCATGACCACCACATGTGAGTTGAGCGCGAGCATGGTCCCTAGCACAGACGAGGAGAAGGAGGAGGTGGCAGGTGTGCCATGCCAGTCCGTGGTGGGGAGCATCATGTACGCCATGGTGACAACGCGGCCCGACCTGGCCTTTGCGGAGGGCCAAGTGAGCCGCTTTGTTGCTGATCCCGGGCCGTTGCGTTGGCAAGCTATGAAGGGGATCCTGTGCTATCTCAAGGCGACAAAACAGTCGCGGCTTGTGTTTGGAGGGGGAGCGTGTGACAAATCCCTCGAGTTGGTCGGCTACATAGATGCCGACTGGGCTGGTGATGTGGAAGAAAGAAAATCAATGTCTGGGTACAATGTTGTGCTTGGAGGTGCAGTAGTTTCATAGGCAAGTAGGAAGCAGGACTGCGTGGCGTTGTCCAGCACCGAAGCGGAGTACATCGCGCTCGCAGAAGCCACAAAGGAGGCGGTGTGGTTGCGGCGGCTGCTAAAGGAGATCGGCGTACCGCAAAGGAAGCCAAAGGTACTCAACGCTGACAACATGAGTGCCATCAGCCTCACCCAGAACCCAGTGCTACACAAGAGGACCAAGCACATCGAGATCCGTCATCACTATGCGCAGGACTTGGTGGCGAAGGGAGATGCGGCTATTATGCATTGTGGCACTAAGCGCATGCTTGCCGATGTCATGACCAAGGCACAGCCCAAGGAAAGGCACAACGTGAGCTGCATGGAGCTTGGTCTGCGCTGTGAAGTTTAAAATGCTATAGGTTCCAAGGATAGGGCATCAAGGCTGCAGTACAAGGAGGAGATTGTTGACATGCTGTGCCCCTTGCCATGAGTGCCGTTGATCGTACGCCTTGGTTCGACCACTGAGGAGTGGTGCAACACCTAATCTGACTTTAGATTTGGATTGCTTGAATTTTTCCATGCAGGATCAAGCTTTGAATCGCTCAATTTGAGTGAGTATTCAGAAAGTTAGCCTAACTAAAAAATCGGGTGTTGGGCGGGTGGAATCTGGTACCCGCCATGGGTGGCGGGATAATCCACCGCCAGTGATCTGAGTTTGTTCCTAATGGGCTCCAAATGCACCAGGGGCATGAATGAGGTAACCATAAGGACCTCCTTGACCAGGATGAACTTCTCCTTGACTTCTGGGTGAGGAAAGGCGCTTCGACGGGTCATCGTGGAAGCGCCTCCCGTTGCCTAGAGTGCAAGGCTAGGTGGGCGGCTCCACCAAGGGTTACTTTGACGGCCGTAGCAGGGGCTCTACAACTCCGTTTTGGGCGTTCTTGGATGCGTTAGAAATCTTAGAACACAGGCTATAAGGATCTGATGTAATCGAACTATGATAAATAACAAAAAAATGTTTGAATTCAGATCTACTGAATGCGATGTGTTCTGCCCACTCTTATCCGTGATCCTTGTGCACCGCACTCTTCACCATTGGTGTCCATTGGCTGCCCCAAACTTTGGTAGCGTGCATCAGTGAGAGCTAGGCATCCTTGAGAGTGCCTCTACACCCACTAGAACCAACAGTGTTTGCTGAGCTCAGCAATCGGGAGGGATCTGGCTCTGTTGAGGTCGCACCGTGGATGGATTCATGGGTGGTAATCCTTGCGGAGAGCTTAGCTGAGGCATCCCAAGGTGCATCAGCCCTACCGCGGACTGCAACCCATAACCAGGATATAGAGAGGCTTGCCTGCTCAAGTGGAGTATCGGACTCATCGGAATCTGATATTGGGAGAATGGGCAATGATGCTCATCCTTGTGCTGGTAGATGTGGGTCTGGAGTGGGGCTGTCCGATAAGTATAAGGAATGGTCCCGCCCGGACCCATCGAGAGTGGGACGGTGGGCGCGGGTTGACTCGAATTCAAAGGGACCTAAGGTTTTGGGTTGGCCAAACTCGCTCACCGTGGATGGGGTGGTGTAGCGGTCCCAAGAGCGGTGACCGACTGTTGTTGCTGTGGGAGAGATGTCCGAAACAAATGTGTCATGGAAGCTGGGGTCACTTTCAGATGGGTAGATGTGGACTGGGTCCAGGGTAGCTGTTGCTGCTTCATTCCCCGATGATGCGGAGGAAGTTGATATGTCTGTTGGCCAGCTGTGGGCATTGTCATGGTTAGCTACAGTTGGTCAAGGAGATTCGGCTGACTCCCGCGTGGAAGGCCGTGTGTGCTACTCCTCTCTGCTGTGGCAATCCTCTCGCCACTCCCACATGCACAGTGGCCATCTGTGCTTGGGGGTCCAGAGATGGTGACACAGAAGCTGTGGGGCGGGTAGAGCCTGGGGGGACCGCTCTTTGTTCGTATGATCCATGCACAAAGATGAGATAGTATTGGAAAGTGAATTCGGGACTCGGGGTGGGTACACCGCCCAAGGTGTGTTGGTCTTGGGGTGATCTGGCAAAGTCTGGTGGTGAGTTCACGCCGGACTGTGGCATCCCTAGATGGGACTGTACCACAGTGGGTAGGGGAGGTGAATATGGTTGGGGCAGCGCCACATCCGCTGGCTACTACGCTAGAACGCCGGTGTTTGGCGGAGCCTCATGACTGCTCGGTTGCCCAACTCCCATTTGCTGCCCACAGGGGTTGTTGGCCAGGAGCTGGGGGGCGAAAGGAGTAGGTCGTCCACCTTGTTCCATCTGGTACTGCACCTCTTATATCACAAGAGCAAGGTCTGGGTCTCCTTCTAGCGGCGACATCCTTAGAGTCTGAGTGGGCTGATGGGATATCGCGGGAAATGATGCCCCACTCCATTGTTGCTGCATAAGATGCATTGAGTACATGAGGATCTGTGGATTTCAAGGCATTCCAAGGTGCACCGCTTCTCCTAGCATCCTGGACGGCCTCTGCTGAAACGGACCCGGTGGCTCGCCCCACTAGTTCCCTACCACTGGTTGCAGGGGTTGGAGCACGGGGAGAGCCAGCAGAGGCGGTTCTCTACTAGGTAGCATTAATCCTTGCTCTTGTTGTCCTGGGGAACCTGAAGGGACCCCCAGATCCTCTTAATACCCTTCTGCGGCCTGCCTCAGAGCGCACTGTCACAAGGCACCGCACTGGTAAACCTGTCCTGCTGCTAGTCGTGGTGGTTCTTCCGGGAACTCGATCATGTCGCCCACTTCCCGTAAACGTTCTTGGTTGGTTCCGCTCAGTTTCACTGGCTGTTGCATGGAGCGGGACCTGTGGGAGGCTCCACTACACCCACTCTCCACACTCTCTAATTTGATGAGATCTTCCATGTCGTGCACGCAACTGACGTGATTGACCCAAAAGTGCTCCTCTAACCAAATCGCGATATGCTTGTGCCGCTTCACACTCTCTCATTTGATGAGATCTTCCATTTCGTGCACCAACTCTCGTCCCACAGGAGTTCTGCGTACGAGGTCCTGTTCAGTGTCCGCACACTGCGGTAGCGAGTATCGCATGGTAGGCTCTCCAGAGGATTGGGTGATACGCCTCGTGCCATGCTGGATATAGATATATGTAGACACACACGACTGAATCCGAAGGTTGTTAATGTAGTGCTGCTAGACAAAGAGCATAGAGTTGTCCACGCTCACCGCACCATCAACAATGTTATCCCAAAACTTTCCACCCCACTTTTTTGCCCCTACCCTTTCTGCTTCTTTCTATCTTTTGCTGAATGCTCCGACTCACTACCACACACACTGTTGTGGATCTGAGTGTCCTCCTATGCTTATCCTTCTGTTGTTATTCTGTGGAGTGTGGTATGGGATGCCCGACCTTCTCTCTTCCACCCTACTCAAATCCCCTAATCCATGCGGAGGGCTGAGTTCTGCCTTCTCTTCTCATCTACAAATTGTCTACATGCTGCTTGTTTGCACACCCTACAACCCTCAGGATTCGTGAGACCCTTCACTTGGACTGTCCGCGGACCTGTCCTTTCTACTCTAATGGTTAATGCTCACGCAAACCCTATCCACTCATCCAACAGGTATGCGGAAGCACACATGTAGTGGTTGGGGAAAGGATAGCAAATATTTACACTCACACCCAGTCACCTAGTAGAACCACGCTCCACCTTGCTCTTGTGTGAGCCACTTGAATTCCGTGGGATGGAGCTCGAGTAAGCCCTTCCTGGCTGTAAGACCACTCCGTGGAGCCCCTCGGGTCCCTCCTCAGCAAGGACAAGCCCGCACACAAGTACAGGTGAAGTCTCGCTTATCACTCAAGCAACTGATGGAGTAGGAATTACAGAGGAAGAGATAGGAAGACAAGTGAGAGTCTGGGAGTTGAAATCTTCATCGCATGTACTCATACAGGGATACATGGACTTTCTCAATTATTGCCTACAGCGTGCTAAAACACTATGCGGGACTCCACATGGGCCTATTACACCGCGGGTCTCGTCCCTGACACACAATCATGATACAAGGTATCCGGTTTCCTTTTCGTATCCCATCCCTCCTACCCTACCCCTTCTTCCCTCCATCCGCTAGCCTCCCACCCCATGTCTTCATCTTCCTCTGGTCTTTATGGCTTCCACGGTCCACCATATTTTGTCACCATTGTCATGGTGCTTGGACATCTTCTCCCGCATCCTAGCTGTTTCGCGCCTACTTTTGCCTCTTGACAGATCCACGGTTCAGGTGCATGCCCATGGATCTTGCCCTTTTTCTGGTCTGTACCTAGTTCACCCATCCTTCCATTGGTATCGTAGCCTCCATTGCGCTTCCCCTCTACGGGTGTCTTGTCACCTCCTGCTTGCTGGTCTATAGTCAGTGCGCGGGCGCGGGAAGTCACTCCCAACTTGCCGCCGCCTGCTCCGTGTGTGTTCCCATTCTTTCTCCCATTCCTAAATCCACCGCTTCAACGCAAGAGCCAAAATTCCTTGCAACCATATCCCCTTCTGCAGATCTTCACTTGGACCACAGACCAACCAGATGGCTTCCACAGACCAACCCACCCCTTCCTGCCGCCACTTGTGACCCCTCCACAGATGCAGCAATAATATTGCGGACAGTTTTTTGGTGCGGAGAGAATCTTGTTAACATCATTCTTTTCAGAGTTTGCACAGCAGAAGTGGTTTTGTTTGTAGCAGCAAGGTCTAGATTCCTCGCTGTGTGTAGAGAGAGCTTTGGTGCTCAGCAAGATAGCATGTCGACAAAAGAGAAATGTCAATGCAAGGGGTCTTGGCACTGCCACTGTCTTTGAGGTAGTCTGGCCTCTAGGTAGTCAGGCATCCTCCACCCAGGTTAGCACGTAAGTGCCAGGCTCAGAGGGGTCTTCAAAGCAAACTCCAGCAGAGTCTTGGATTGGGCACTCCAATAGAGACCTCAGGGGCCAAGGTAATGGTGATGATCAAGTAGCTGAAGTTTGAAGCTCTTGAGGTAGCGAGGCTTCTGTGTCGGAGAAAGGAGAGAGAAATTTTGTGAGGTGTGCCAGGGCGGCTGCACATGTGGTCCTGGCAAGTTGATCCCCTTTGAGGAGAACCTTCCCTATATGTGGTGGAAGCAGTCACCTCTTGTATTTTCAGGTATCAAGCTTCCTTGTAGAGGAAGCCTCTGCCAGATATGTGATGTTACTTGCCTTGAGATTCAGCTCTGGGGAAGCAATCTGATGAAGGAAGCTTCATCCAGCTTCATGGTGAAGTTTCTTCATCAGGTGGCTTCCTTCAGAAGCTATCCTCTTTTACCGTTCATTCTGCTGCACAGGTTGTGGACAGTTTTTTTGGAGATCCTCGTGCATGCTGGAGATGATGAAATAGATGGAGTAAAGTATGTTTTTAGGTAAGCAATGGCAAAGGCTGCTGTCGGCATCGTCGCCGAGGACCGGCGGCACATCTTCTCGGAGTAGGACCATGATCCGCCGCCATCCGGATGTATGAGGACCTTTTGCGCCAGTCTGACGCCTCTGTGCCGGCTGCACACAGGGCGTGAGGAGGTGTATGTGAAGCAAGGGCTGTGGCAGAGGGCCTCTTTCACCTGTGGCGGGTAGGAGAGACAGGCAGAGTGGTAGTCAGTGCAAGGACTCGTGACTGTTTGATTGGGCTGGAGGCCGCTATGGCAGTCCAGCAGGCGAGCAATGCGGCAAGGCATGCAGCGGCAGCAGCCCAGGAGGTGGCAGGGGCGGCAAAGAAGTTGGGATGGGGGGGAGGGGGACCCTACCTTGTCAACCGGGAGGTCCTCTGCCATGCTGCAGGTGCGGAGCCAGCCTGGGAGGCACGTTCGTTCGTGGCCACTCAGGCCTGGCAGGTGGTGGAGATGATGGAGACACGTTGGCAAGTAGTGAGGAAGGACGGCCAGGAATATGTACGAGTAACGGGATGAGGATGCTAGGGCATTGGCAACAACGGCACAGTGGACCTACACAATAGTGTGGGCAACGGGCAAATTGGTCAGAGAGTGTAGACACGAGGCAGAGACGACAGCCGTCGCAGCAGCAACCATGTGGCCTAGGGGCAGGGATTGGGACGGTCTCGGCCACGGCTTCGTGTCAACCGGCCTGAGACAAACGGACTAGAAAATAGGGCCGACACAATAGCACCTGCCGTCCGCTCCTAGCATTTCAGCTAGGAGAAGATATCACCCTCAGGATCACAGTTCCATACTGAACAGTTCCTGGGCAATCACTTGCTAGCAACTGTATCCACTTAACACTTGGTCACTTTCGCGCGAGGTGCTAGTCAAAGACTTACTCCTGGGGCGTAGACCAACCAGTGTCTTCTTTATACTGTTCCTTAGTTGGACAGCTCTGTGAGGAGCATCTAAGGCCAGATTGTGTAATCAGAATGAAGAATGAGCCTGGTACATATAGTCCTAGGCCTGACTTCTAAGGTGTGTGGGTAGTGGCACTTTTGCGGTGGTCACTCCACACCACCTCACCAGTCCGCCAATTGGCGCATCCACTGACCGCCAAGTGGCACACTCTCCTCATGCATGGAGAAATGTCTAAGAAGCTTCCCCTATGCAGGAAGGTCAAAAACCTTCCTGCACACATCAAGGCTTGATCGTAGGACCTCTTGTTCCTAAGTCCATCATGCTATCCGTTGCGCTGCACTTCTGGTGTGTCGCTTGGACTTGCACCACGAACAAGGTTTGGGGGACTTACTCCAAGGGAGCGGTGCATGCCCAACC
This sequence comes from Penium margaritaceum, assembly GCA_023375785.1. Lineage (NCBI taxonomy): Eukaryota > Viridiplantae > Streptophyta > Zygnematophyceae > Desmidiales > Peniaceae > Penium > Penium margaritaceum. Next base: position 54,934 of record SZWC01012773.1, on the reverse strand, counting down.
TGTCCGTCAAGCCATAGCAGTGGCCATGGGGCATAGAAGAACAACAATCTCTTCCTTGCACCTTAGGCCACCTGCTGTGGTAGTTTTCTCCCGCATGAACGTGTAGCCCTGGGTTGTGTTTGTGCACATCAATTTTCTTGGTCTTTAGTTCTCATCTCTTGCATCCACCATGCTGACTCCTTGAGCACATGCAACATGCAAGTCGCTGTCTAGCGGCTTTGTCAAGAAGTCCGCAAGCATTTTCTTGGTTGCGACGTGCTCTAGTTCCACGATACCCTTGGCGACAAGGTCATGTGAATAGTGGTACCGAATGACGATGCTTTGTACGCCAGGAGATCATGTCGTCCTCTGCCATAGGGATGGCACTTTGGTTGTTGATGCGGATGAAAGTTGCTTCCTCTTGTGGTGCCTTGATCTCATGAAGCAAACTGCAAAGCCACTGTGTTTCCTTGCACACTTCAAAGAGTGCAATGTACTCCGCCTCAGTAGTAGAAAGCGAGACGCAGTCCTGCTTCCTGCTTGCCGAGGAAACTACACCACCATTGAGAAGACAGAAAAATCCCGAGGTGGAATTCCTGTCGTCAATCCGCCCTCCCCAGTCCGCGTCACTGTAGCATGTCAATCGTAGCGAGGCTGATCCTTCTTGACCTCCAAACTGAAGTCCCATGTGCCGAGTCTTTTGGAGATAGCGAAAAATCCGCTTCAAGGCTTGCCAATGTTCTGGCCCAGGGTTGGCCACAAACCTGCTCACCTGGCCCACTGCATAAGCAATATCAGGTTGCATTCCTACCATCTCATACATAAGGCTCCCAACGGTGGACTGGTACGGAGTGTTTTGCATCTCCCGCCGGTCTGCCTTGTTGCTTGGTGACATGGAGGAGGAGAGCTTGCAGCCGGACGGCATGGAGGTGCTCACGGGTTTGCAGTCCTCCATGTTATAGCGCTTCAAGACGTCCATGATATACTTGGTCTGGTTGAGCTCGATGGTGCCTGCTTTGCGGTTGTGGTGAACAGCAATCCTGAGGTAGTACTCGAGAGGTCCCATGTCCTTCATCTTGAACTTTCTTGCAATACATTTCTTGAGGTCCGTAAGGGCCTCCTGCGAGGACAAACACATGATAAGATCGTCCACGTACAACGCCACGAGGAGCAAGCCACGTTTGTCCTCCCGCACAAAGACGCTGGGGTCATTCTTACAATGTGCGAAGGAGATCTCAACCATGAAGCTGTCCATCTCCTTGTACCAGATCCGTGGGGCCTGTTTCAGCCCGTACAACGCCTTCACCAGCTTGCACACCTTACCCTTGGATGCTTTGACACCTTCCGGTACCTCCATTAGCACCTCCTTGTCGAGCTTCCCATAAAGGAAGGTTGTCTTCACATCCATATGGTGGATCTCAAGGTCTTTGGCGGCAGCGAAGGCAAGCAGGGACCTGATGGAGGCAAACGGGACGACCGGTGCAAAGGTCTCATCGTACACAGACCCTGCACGCTGTGAGAATCCATTCGCCACGACCCTTGCCTTGTACTTGTTGATGCTATCATCTTGCTTCCGCTTCAACCTGAGCACCCACTTTGAGCCCACCACGTGAGCGTTAGCGGGTCTGTCCACCAGCACCCATGTGCCATTTTCTTCGATGGACGCAAGCTCACTGTCCACCGCCTCCTTCCACTTGANGCGAAGGCAAGCAGGGACCTGATGGAGGCAAACGGGACGACCGGTGCAAAGGTCTCATCGTACACAGACCCTGCACGCTGTGAGAATCCATTCGCCACGACCCTTGCCTTGTACTTGTTGATGCTATCATCTTGCTTCCGCTTCAACCTGAGCACCCACTTTGAGCCCACCACGTGAGCGTTAGCGGGTCTGTCCACCAGCACCCATGTGCCATTTTCTTCGATGGACGCAAGCTCACTGTCCACCGCCTCCTTCCACTTGATTGCATCTGGCCTTGCCAGCGCCTCAGCCACAGTGAGCGGCTCTTCCTGAGCCAAACAGGACCAGCTCAGTCCAGTCCAACTTCCGGTGTCAGCGTCATACTTTGCAGTTTGCTTTCTTTGTTGTGTGCTGCGACGTTGTATTGCTGGTGGATCTTCGCAATGCTGTTGCTCCTGTGCTGCTGGTTGCCCTGAAGTTAAGTTTTCTTCTTTTGAAGAGCCACTGACCTCCAAGCTGGTTTCAGAGGCATTGGACGTCTCCGACTCTGTGTCGGAGCTCGCCGCTGCGTCAGCTTGCGCAGCCGCTCTTCCTGCCACACCACTGTTCTTCACGGCCTGCCGCACCGGCATCGGTTGCCGGGTTTTGGGAGCTTGATCTCTTGACTCCAGCAGCACCAACCACTCTCCCTGTTTTGGAGCTTGCGTGGGATCAAGCATCTCTTCCTTGCCAAGTTTCCTTTCGTCAAAGGTTACGTCCCGGCTGGTGATGAGTCTTCTTCCTGCCAGGTCCCACAAGCGGTATGTCTTGTGGGCCATCTCAAAGCCCACCATAACGCACTTTCGTGCTCTTGCATCCAGCTTGCCGGCACCCTCACCCACCTGGACCTTTGCCCATGCGGTGCAGCCGGAGACTTTCTGGTGTGATGTATCCGGCTTCTTCCCTGACCAAACTTCTTGTGGCGTCATCTGTCGCTTGCCCTTTTTCTTTCCACGCCTGCCCAGAGCAGCCGCAGGAGTCAGGTTGTCGAGATAGCATGCTTTTCTTGCCGCTTCTGCCCAGAACCACGGTGGAAGCTTTGCATCAAAGAGAACGCTACGCACCATGCCTAGGATGGTCTGATTCATCCCTTTGGCAACACCATTGCTCTGCGGCGTGTAAGGCATTGTGGGCTGGTGGTTGATCCCATGTTGCCACAACCAGCCTTTGCATGCCTCATACTCTCTGCTGTTGTTTGCTCCGCATTGCTTTGACTTTCTTTCCAATCTGCCGCTCCACCATGGCGAAAAACTCCTGCAACGTTTCTCTGACCTCTCCCTTTGTTTTGAGGAAGTAAATCCACACCTTGCGGCTGTGGTCGTCGATGAAGGTCAGAAAATACTTGCTACCACCGTTTGACGGCGTGCGAAAGGGTCTGCACACGTTGGTGTGAATCAGGTCAAGGGCTGATTCTGCGCAGCGATCATTGCGCTCAAAGCGCGTTCGCTTGGTCTTGCCTTGGAGGCAAGGTTCACACAGGCTGCCACACCCAGCTGCATCCTTCTTGCAACCATCCATGCCGCGGACCAGCTGTTGTTGTTGGATGACTTGGAGCATGCTATTTGCAATGTGCCCAAAGCGTCTATGCCACAGATCAGTGTCTTCGTCCTTTGCGATAGAGGATATGTTTTCAGTTCCCGTTGGTGCGCTCTCCTGCGTTGGTGCCGAGACCACTGCCTCCGCCGCACCCGCATGACCCTCGTCTTCCGAGCTCTTTGTTATCGTAGTCTGCAATACGTAGAGCCCATCAACCCATGGGACCTGTGCCACAAGATCTTCATTGGCATAGAGGACCTTGATTTCCTCGTTCCTGGCGATGACCGCCTTCTTCTGTGTGAACACCACCATCATGTCGTTGTCTGTTGTTTTTGACACGGACAGGAGGTTTGCCGCAAAGGAGGGCATGTAGACCACGTCACGTAGTCGTAGATCCTTCTCCGCACCATTGAGGCTGATGCTCATTGGCTTGTCTCCCACACCCTTTACGCTCACGACGCTACCATCTGCACACCTGAACCGCCGCTTGGTGGGGCCAATGGAGACGAATCCAGCCTTGTCGTTGCTGGAGTGATGATTGGTGTCGGAGTTGAGCCCGAAAGCTCCTGGCCTGAGCAGTGCCGCTCCTTTTGCCGGAGGCGTGCTCTGTGCCATCATGTTGGTGGCTTCTTTGCCAGCCTTTTTGTTGCCTTTGTTCCCACTGCTTCCGCCGTCTTCCTTCTTTGGCGACCTGCACTCTCTTGCCCAGTGTCCAGGTTTGTCGCAGTTGCGGTAGTTGCCCTGTTTCTTGGGAGCCTTGCTGCCATTGTTTCCTCCGCCACCACCGCTTTTGCTGCCGCCTTTCTAACCAGAGGCTGACCCTTTGCTCCCGCGGCCACCGTAGTGTGGGGCATATGCTGAGAAGTTAGCCTCACTTCCGCTGCAGTACATGGCCTCCTTTCGCACGTACTCAGACACTGCCGTGTACGTCAGGTCATCCTCCTTCCAGCCGCCCATGACGTTGATCATTGGGCTCCAACTCTCCAGTAGCGCCATGAGGAGGATCATGGCTTGCATGCTTTTGTCAAGGTCCCAGTTCATCTGGCGAGCCTCGCCAAGGAGTCCTTCAAACTCCTATAGGAATTCGGGGATTGATTCGCCCTCATTCACCCACATGCTGATCAGCCGTTGTAGGATGAATAATCTGTTTGCGAGGGAGGTGGATTGGTGCATGCGCTTGAGCTTGTCGTAAGCTTCGGAAGCCAGCATGTACCCGGCAATGATGGGAACATACATCTTAGCAATCGCATTGCTGAGGAATGACATGACAATATCATTCCGTTCCATCCATGCCTCGTGCTCAGGTGAGCCCACTGTAGGAACCTTCTCCTCTCCCTTTAGTAGCTTGATGAAGCCGCGCACTTTCATTGCCAATTCAAACTGCCATCTCCAGAGCGGAAAGTCGTTCCCCTCAAAGACTGGGATTCCTCCCAAAGATCCGAGACCTTGTGGCAATGTGGTAGCACTCACTGTTGCTCCAGTTATCTGACCTATGATAGCCACTGTTGAGTTTGAAGACTGCCCTGCGACAGCCCCTGTTGTGTTTGAGGACTGCCCTACGGCAGCCCCCACTGCTCCTGATGGGCCAGCCATTTTGGCTGCCCTTTTCTGCAATCTGTGTCTCTGCTACGTTGAGGCCGATGTAGGCTGATGTTAGCTGATGTCTGCTACCGGTTTAAAGTTGCATTTTCATTGCTTACCCCTCCAGCCGATGTTTGCCTGAAAACAGAGAAGACAGATTGCAGTAGCACACCCAGGGTCTTGCCTCCAAGGGCAGAGCGTGTCCTGGCTGGGACCAAAGGGTCGTGCCTCCCAGGGCAGAGCTTGTCCTTGGTCCCTATGTGGTAGGTGCAAGTTCCGCCATTGTGCTGATGACGCAGATGGAGCTGATGGAGCTGATGGAGCTGATGTGTGCACTTGGAGAGAGAGTACCAGAGTTGAGCAAAGCGTGCCTTACAACTGGTCAGTGTGGGCCCATAACCCTTTGTCAACCGGCCTGAGGCAAACGGACTAGAAAACAGGGCCGACACAATAGCACCTGTTGCTGCTCCTAGAATTTCAGTTAGGAGAAGATATCACCCTCAGGATCACGGTTCCACACTAAGCAGTTCCTGGGCAATCACTTGCTATCAACTGTGTCCACTTAACACTTGGTCACTTTTGCGTGAGGTGCTAGTCAAAGACTAACTCCTGGGGCTTAGACCAACCAGTGTCTTCTTTATTCTATTCCTTAATTGGACAGCTCTATGAGGAGCATCTAAGGCCAGATTGTGTAATCAGAATGAGGAATGAGCCTGGTACATATAGTCCTGGGCCTGGCTTCTAAGGTGTGTGGGTAGTGGCACTTTTGGGGTGGTCACTCCACACCACCTCACCAGTCCGCCAATTGGCGCATCCACTGACCGCCAAGTGGCGCACTCTCCTCATGCATGGAGAAATGTCTAAGAAGCTTCCCCTATGCAGGAAGGTCAAAAACCTTCCTGCGCACATCAAGGCT
>SZWC01012772.1:25427-58941 GCA_023375785.1 Penium margaritaceum | reverse complement strand
CTCACACCTGATGGGCAGGATGCCCTGAAGGTGGATGACCCTACACAGCTGGGGGAGACAGTGGACGTGACCTTGTACCTCCGTCTTATCGGATCTCTGATGTACCTGGCCACTACCACGCGTCCCGACATCGTGTTCGCCGTCAACCTCCTCGCTGAGTTCTCGCAGGCTCCACGTGCGAGAGCTCTTCACGCGGCTGTGCGAGTGGTACGGTACGTGGTCTCCACGCCGTATCTCGGATTCTGCTTTCGTCGGCAGTGTTTGGTGGTCCTTGACAGCTACACTGACAGCGACTGGGCTTGGAGTCCTGACGGGCGCAGTCGCACTGGCTACGTGTTTCTGCTCGGCGGTACCGCTTTGTCTTGGCGAAGCGGGAAGCAGGGCTGCATCGCACGTAGCTCGTCGGAGGCAGAGTATGTGGCTTTGGGGGCAGGGGCTGCTGAGGCAGTTNATTGTGCTGCGTTGCGACAACCAGAGTGCTCTCGCCATTGCGGAGAACTCTGGTGTTTTTCATGCTCGCACAAAGCACATTGCGGTTGAGCATCACTTTGTTCGTGATCTGGTGGAGCGACGCGTGATCTCCATCATGTGGGTTGGCACTGACTTGCAGCGTGCTGATTTCTTGACGAAGGCACTCGCCCGCGGAAAGTTCCTGGTGGCCATTCGTTCTGTTGGGCTTCGCCCCGTGAGTGACAGTGGTTGAGTGTGGTATGTACGTTGGCGTCTCATCTGTCTGTGTCACTCACTATGTGGCTGTACCAGTGCTGCACGCGTATGGACATGCATACCATCGGGTTATGGGGGAGTGTTGTGCTTTGTGCCGTTCCTGTACAGTTTACTGTGACCACTCGGCCGTGTCCATACTCGTGCAGATCCCTGAGGCAGGCGGCCCTGGTGACACCGGCGCGAGGACAGGCGGCGGAATACCCGCCTGGAGCTGACCGACCACTGTTCCAGAGCCCCAGATGTCACCGGGACTCCTTGCTGTGCCTTCTACGTCTTGCAGGCGCCTTTCGGCGGACTGGGCATGAGGCCCATTTGCATGTTTTTGCATTGTATACTCGCTGTCAGTCGATGGATGCATGCATGTGACCAGTCGCTACGTCCGTCTTTTGATTCTGCACGTCTAGGTTCAGACGGCGTAGGATTCTGACATGTGTGCGCAGAGTTACGGCCAAAACAGTGGTTTTGGGCCGGATTTAGGACAGCTCTTGGACTGCCGCGTGCGACACCCGCCGTGCGCCGCGGCAGGTATTTATGCCCTGGACCTGTCAGTTGTCATTTCTCTCTGCATATGCTATATTGAAGCATTCTGACACTGTGCCTTGTGTCTCCTAGCCAAACCCTTGCCGTTGTGTGTACGACCTGTGACTGTCGTCACCGTGTGACCAGGCACTGACGCCCGGTCAACGGCTGTGTTGCTAGGAAGCTTCCACGTACTTGTTGAGCTACCACCAGCACTTGGTCCTTGTACAGTGTACATCATACATCTTCAATGAGGTTCCTCAATGAGAAGGCATCCAGGGCGGGCGTCTTGTGGTTCAAGCTTCACCCAAGTCCTGTCTCCAGCACTTGGTGCGCTACTCAGCTTGTACAGCTACAACACCTACTTCTACTATGCGTCTGGTTTCCATACTTAGCGTGTGTGAGCTGTGTGGATTTAGGTCCTTGTACATACTTCTCCGTGTGATGTATGTGTATAAGTATATACTAACTAACTGTGTGTGCTAAATCTTGTGTGCAAGTGTGCTTTCACCCATCAATGTTCCAGTTTTTTTGACATGGTATCAGAGCAAGGTGACGGCCTGTGACCAACAACAACAGATAGAAGGAGTGCAAGCACCATGGACGAATTGGAGGACTTCCAACGCCTACAGCAGCAGGCATTCATGCAGTAGTTCATCCTGCAGGAGCCCATCCTGTAGTAGCTCAGTCTGCAACAGGCAATCCGTTTTCACTTGCCGGAGGGATACAACTCTCGCCTCCGGCTCCCTATTCCCCAGACCTAGTGAGCATGCCAGCCATCTCCAACACCCTGGAAGCAGACAAAATCAGTACAGAGAAGTTCAACGGTGAAGACTTCTCCCACTGGGCATTCAACTTTGAAGCAGCAACCCGACCACACAAGCTGTGGGAGTTCTTCAACGGGCAGTGCAGACCCCCAGCCCCCGGCAGCCCACCAGATTTCCTCAAACAGTTCAACTACTACAGCTTCATGGCATACTCAATCCTCCTCAAAAGTGTGGTACCACGCATCCAACAAGCTCTCCGCATGTACAAAGACACGACCGAACCTGCCTACTCAGCATGGCAGTATCTCAAACAACAGTACCAGGCCAACGACTCCACCCCAAAATCCTACCTCCTTACAGAAATCTCTCACATCCACACGAGCCAGTTCAACGGCAACGTTGAACTCTACATCAACAGAGAAACAAATATCCGCGACCAGCTCGCTATCACAGACTCACTGGTTCCAGAAGCCCTCTTCGTATCCTACATCATGAAATGGCCTTGGCGACGAATGGAGAGATGTGAAGCGCATACTCCGCTACACACAGCCTCACCTCCTCAGGGAAAACTTCGTCTGCACGATGTTACTTAAGGAACAACGTGACAAGCAGCTGGAAAAACACCATGAGCAAGCACTCGTTAACCTTGCTCACCGTGGCTCCAAGATGTCCTCACAGATGAAGGACAATTCGTACTCCGCCGAAAGCTCGTCGCCATCATTTTCACCATCGTCCATCCCAAGCCAAAGAAGGATGTCATCATCGATTCCCAAGCGAACGTCGCCGAACACTCCATCCCTCATCTCTAGCCCCCAAAACTCTGGGCAACGTCCTGTAATCACGTGCCGATATTGCAACAGAAAAGGACACATTGAGAAAGATTGCTGGATGCGACAACGACATCAGCAGGAAAGAGAAGGCATCAAACCATCAAGGCCTATACCGCGTCAACAAGGGGCACCGATCAAACAACAACAAGCTCTCCAAGTCATAAGCAAGGACGAGCAGTAGACAGAGGGGCAAAAGGATGAAGACAATCCCAACAACACCAAGGAGGGAGTAGATGAAGTGGGACAGAAGAATGGTTTCTCCTGCTACGCAAACCTTTCTGCAACCAAAAAGAAGCAGCTTCTACGACACCCGGATATCTTCTACTTAGACAGTGGAAGTAACGAACACATCACCTACGACGCCAGCACCCTACACAACCTTAGGCCGTACCCAAAACTTTCTACGGTGATGGTGGAGAACATGGCGGAACTGCCTATCAACGGCATCGGCGATCTCGAAGCTCGTGCACACAACGACATCGACTTCACCATCAGTGATGTGCTCTATGTCCCTGGCACCTCTGCGAACCTCATCTCCATGGGCAAGCTGATGATGAAGGTACTACGCTTCACCATAAAAGACATGGAGCTTTTCGTTAGCACGGTCACAGGAGAGCTCATTGCAAAGGGAGAATTGCAAAGCAACGGCATGATCAGACTTCAACTTTACCCTCATCGTCTCCAACAGACAATCGCAGCAGTTGTCAGCCTCTCACCACAAAAGTCGGCAACACCAGAACGTTGGCATCTCCGTCTTGGACATATCAACGATCACCAGCTCCAACTACTTCTCTCAAACAAACTCGTCGATGGTCTCACCATCGTCAAGGATGATCAAGGTCACCCCTGTGAACCTTGTGTCAAATCAAAGTTGGCGCACCAATCCTTCCCTTCAGCAACAAAAACAAACATTTCAGACAAGCTACACTTGGTCCACATGGACATTTGTGGACCCTTCGCCAAATCCTCATCTGGACACAAGTACTTTGTGGTCTTCGTCGACGATGCCACCAAGTACATGTGGGCATATCCCCTCATCAGCCGTGATGCGTTCCTTGAAACCTTCCGCGAGTGTTTCCCACAAGTGGAACGCGAAGCCATGACCAAGCTCCAGATTCTTGGCTCAGACAACGCCGGTGAGTTCACCAGCAACGACTTTGTCGCTCTACTCAAGGAGCAAGGCATCAAACAACAAAAATCGACACCCACACTCCGCAGCAGAACGGAGTGGTAGAACGCTACAATCGTACGCTTGAGGAGATGCTGAAAGCCATGCTACTCTCAGCACAGATTCAAGATTCGTGGTGGCCAGCATAACACTCCAACAAGCAACGTGGGTCAAAAATCGACTACCAGCAGCGAGTCTCCCAACAACAACAACCCCATACGCAGCATGGTATGACAAAAGGCCTGACATAAGCAGCCTCCGTACGTTTGGCTGAATGGCACTCTACCACGTCCCTAAAGAACGGCGACGTAAGCTTGACGACAAGGCTGCATGGGGGATCTACATCGGTCAAAGTGAAACGCAAAAGGCATGGGTCTTCTACGACATCATAACCCATCGCTGCATCAGCAGTCGCGATGCCGTCTTCTACGAGAACCTCACTTACAAGACATGGACAGCGACAAAAGCGGGGACATCAGAGACAACTGCTCAGCATAAACAACGGTTCCTGTCAGAGATGGAGAAGCAAGAACTTACCAAGACAGAGCTGCAGCAGTCGCATGATAAGGAAGTGGAGGCGGAAGAAACCATCGCGATGCATGATAACATCCATCGCCTCGCACTTGAAAAACAACCTGATGAAAGAGACCAGCGAGTAGAGGCTCCTCTGCTTGAGGAGGCTAAGAACCGGAGCAATGGGAGGGGGCTCCGGGAATACTCCACCATCCAGCATAATTCGGAGCTCGGGTACTTCCAGAACCTCCTGCAGCAACAACTCAGAGACATCGACATAACAGCATCAACAACATCTATTACGGCCTGTACCATTCATCAAGAGGAAGGCACTTTTTACGCATGTTTTCTTACCAACACTCTTGCCGCTCTGACAACGGCCAACAACCTACCGCCAGAACCTTCCAACATCACTGAAGCCCTGTCCGGCCCTTACACATCAAGTTGGAGGCAGGCACATGACGCTGAGTATAACAGTCTCATCACCCAAGGAACGTGGGAACTCGTCGAACTTCCTCCAGGGCAGCGGGCTGTTGGAGTAAAATGGGTCTTTCATGTGAAGACCAAAGCAGACGGCAGCCTCGACAAGTTCAAAGCTCGTCTTGTCGCAAAAGGCTTCACATAGATACCCGGGAAGGACTTCTTTGACACCTATGCTCCAGTGAGCCGCTACACTACAGCACGAATGATGCTCTCCCTTGCAGCAGTGAATGATTGGGAGATTCTACAAATCGACGTCAACAATGCATTTCTCAATGGCAAAATGGACACAACAATCTACATGAAGCAGCCAGAGGGATATGATGAAGGTACTATGCGAGTTTGCAAGCTCATCAAAAGTCTCTACGGGCTGAAACGAAGTCCCCTCCTCTGGTACCAAAAACTACGAAACATCCTCAACAACCTCAACTTCACAACATCATCCTATGACGACTGCCTTTTTCTGCATCAAGACTCATTGACATCATCACCAGATTGCTATGCCCTCGTCTACGTCGACGACATCCTCATCATCGGACGCAGCAAAGAACTTACAACAGCAACAGCAAAGGCAATGGCAGGAGCAGCTAACATCAGAGTCATGCCAGACGTGAGCTTCTACCCCGGCATGAACATCGATCGCAATCGCGAGGCATGCACCATCAATCTTGGGCAGCAAATGTACGTCGAGAAAATCGTGAAACGTTTCAACATCGCTGACAACTTCTACGACACTCCATTGTCACTCCAACCACTTCCACCACAGCAACGTGATCAAGGTCCTCTGGATGAAACAGCCTATCTTTCACGCGTCGGATCCCTCATGCACGCAACAAGCTGTACTTGACCCGATCTACAGTTCGCAGTCGGACGTCTGGCCTCCTACAGCAAGACTCGTCCCCAGAGAACGTGCATGGAGCTGAATTGTGCGCTGCGGTACTTCAAAGCAACGTCTACGTTTCAGCTTGTTTACGGCACCGACACTTCTCTACAACTGCAGTGCTACAGTGACGCCAACTTCGGCGGACAGCCTGACGATCGCTGTAGCATTACAGGATACATTTGCCTACTCGGAGGCGCGGCTATCTCTTGGTCCAGCAAGAAGCAAACCCATGTCACACTTAGCAGCACCGAGGCAGAGTATGTGGCCGCCACAAAAGCGGCGCAAGAAATCACCTATTTACAAAACCTCCTCGAAGAGGTTGGTTTTCTGCAGAAGGGACCTACGCCCCTATTCGTGGACAACCAGTCTACAATCAGCCTCGCCAACTCAACACAGTTCAACGGCCTCACCAACCACATCAGCATCAAGGGACACTGGATCCGTTCCAAAGTCCTCGACGGCACAGTCAATCTTCTCTTCATTCGCGCAGAAGAGCAAGTCGCAGATTTTCTCACAAAAAGTGTCAACAATGAAAAACACGCTCTATGCATTCGGCAAAGTGGGCTTTATAGAGAAGGACCGCTCACCTCCACTGCGCTGTTCATGTACGCCCGAAGCGGCCCGTACGCTGCGTTTGGGATCCCGAACACATACGTTGGGCGAGCTTGCGAGCGAATCGCCTCCACTAAACTTGTGATCTCGAGTCGTGGGCAAACACGACGTCCCTTGTCAGAGGAATCCCCCCCTTCATCCTAAAAAAATATCGGGCGCCCCATTGTGACACGACCCCAACGCCAGAAAACCTCACCGTGGGAGTTCAACCTGCAAAAGTGGATATCACGGCTGAAAATGGTGTTGTGGGGAGGCAAGACAGTTGAGCCACAATTTCTGGCATTTATGGTGGAGTTGGGATCTCCTACTGAGCCTCCTGGCACCTGACAAGTCAAAGGGGGCACTCCTATGGTCGTTGTTTTGGAGGTTACTACCAACCCCCAGCTGTCTCCTGCCAAAATACAGTCAGAAAAACAGCTTGAGGCAGTTTTCCACCTAACTGGCGACGTTTCAGCTTCAGAGAAACCGCTTGGGGCGTTTCTGGCAACAACACCGACGGACGAGTCTGGAAAAATCATGGAACTTGCTTCTGACACGGTCCAGGACTCTCCAACGGGCGGGGCAGATCGCGCAATCCACCCCGGAAAATCGGCAAAGGATCCAACGGCCGTGAGCGATCGCTCGCTAGCTCGCCTGCCCACGATCGACGGTCCCGGTCGACCGGCGGGTGGCTCGCGACCGCCGGGTGGCTCGCGGATGGTCACGTCAATGCTCGACCATCGCGCGACCCCCCTCGCAGCTTCCGCGGAAACTGCGAACTTCGCAGTTCCAATGGATATTGCGAGGATCATAGTATCCGATCGAGCTGCAAAGCTAGAGGGGAGGGAGGGACATGTTTTGTCCTCCCCACTCGCTTCGCAGCTTCCAGCATACATCGCTGGAAACTGCGAGACCCCGATTTTGCAGCCCTCACCACACGCTCCGCATCATTTCAGTTTCGGCACCAACCATGCTTCGTTTTCAGGAGCGACTTCAGAAATACCCTCCACCTCCAGAATCGACTCTTCCTATGCCAAAGATCCGCACAGCCCCAACTCCACCTCTTCTCGAGCATTTGTCGAGTGGGACAGCCCTCCACCATGTCCGATTAAGGCGTTCTGGACCTCATCCTCCCATCCTCCCGACCAACTCTCCACACCTCCTCCATCTCATCTTCCCACAACGACCTCCATCTCAACAACCTTCTCTTCCTCACCAAAAATGAAGATCCTTGATTTCCTCCGCCTTTGGCCTTCCTGAGGCCAAAGGCGGAGGGTGTGTGTTGAGATTTACCAGTCTCAGTGGCCGGGTTCTCCTTAAAAGGGCCTCAATATTCTACAGGGAATTTTTCTGAGGTTTGAAGTTCATATCCTCACAAGAGAGAAGTAAGTGCTACTCACTGGCAGCCTGTGACCCTTCAGCTGCCAGTGGCCATTCAGCTCCCTCGTGACCCTTCATCTTCCTGATACCCTTTAGCTACCTTGGAGGGTTGTGCAACTACCCAGGAGGTTATGCAACCACCTAGGTGGTTATGTAACCACCCAGGTGGTTATGCAACCACCCCAGGAGGTTGTGCAACTCCCTGTAACCTCCCAGCCAGGAGCATCCAAAGGAAGGCCTGCCTTAAGACTACTTAAAGGACCATCAAAGTCACTCAGTGACTTATGCCTTCAGTTGTCAACCCAAGCAGCCGACCTTAAGACACTCCCAGCTCCAGATCTTCAAGTGCTACCACCAGCACTTGGACCTTGTACAGTGTACATCATACATCTTCACTGAGGTTCCTCAGTGAGAAGGCATCCAGGGCGGACGTCCTGTGGTTCAAGCTTCACCCAGGTCCTGTCTCCAGCACTTGGTGCGCTACTCAGCTTGTACAGCTACAACACCTACTACTACTACGCGTCTGGTTTCCACACTTAGCGTGTGTGAGCTATGTGGATTCAGGTCCTTGTACATACTTCTCTGTGTGATGTATGTGTATAAGTATATACTAACTAACTGTGTGTGCTAAATCTTGTGTCCAAGTGTGCTTTCACCCATCAATGTTCCGGTTTTTTTGACACGGCGTTCCCGATGAGCAGAGGTCCTCGCCTCTTGCGCGTCGACCTACTCTATGCACCAAGCAGTCGCACTGCGCCCGCGGTGCGACTGCTCTATCATGAGAAGATTTTAGGAAGCTTCCTAGCACGCTTGGCAATGACTAAGCGTCAGCAATCAGTCAGTTCGCGACGTCAACACAGGTCGGACGCGAAACAGTAAGGGTTTGGCTAGACGACACAACATAGTGTCAACTGTGCTTCCATTAATAAACACATGCAGAGAGAGTTAACAAATGACAAGTCCACAGCATAAATACTTGCCGCGGTGCACGACAGGTGTCGCACGTGGCAGTGCAATGTCTGTCGTAAAACCCGTCAAAAAACATTGTTTAGGCCGTAACTCTGCGCAAACAAATCAGAACGCTACGTCATTTGAACCTAGAGATGCAAAACCTCGAGCTGGACGCTACGACCGGTCACACGCATAAGTCCTGCACTGATCGGTGGACAGACAATGCAAAACATGCAAATGAGGCTCAAGAGCCAGTCCACCGAGAAAACTCTAGCGTTTGCAAAAAAACCGCAAAGCACCCCGGCAAGCACCCAGGGCGTCGTGGCAGCTCTCTGGGAGCTACTGGTGGATGGAGCCACCACTCGTCGGTGCTTCGGCGCCAGTTGCGTCCGCATCAAGGATAAGTTGCAGAAACACTACAAGAGGTCCGGAAACATCCACGACGCTAGGGAAGTCGTCGGTCAGCTCCGAGTGGGTGGTCCACCACCTGCCCACGCGCCAGTGCCTCCGGGGTCCGCATCGGGGACCATGTTGCTGCGCTCTCCTGTACCTCTGCTCTCTTGGCCGTCGCTCGTGACGGGTGGAAGCCACACACACCAACACTCCCCCTGGCTGACACAGCTGTCAACATAACGATGTCCGAGGGAAGGCAAGAAAGGATGGCTTAGGCAACCTGTCATAGCGAGCACCGATCAAGCATACCACAACACAGGGTCTCCTCCTAACAATGGTGCATCCCACCAAGTGCCCGGGTCTTGACCATGGGAGAAGTCAATCACACACCTACGTGTCAAACATCATGCAAGAGAGACATAGAAACAAGGTCTCCTCGTGACCCTAGAAAATGTCTCTGGGTGTCCTGGTCTCAACCACATCATGCATGGATCATACATAACACATGAAGGCAATGGGTCTCCACGTCATACCCGTGGAACTCACCAGGCGCGCGGGTATCGACCAGCATAACCTCAACCCTAACATCGTCCCGCACCCCAAGTAACCTCGCTCTCCTCAAAAGAGTGTCAGGCCAAAGCCCACACACCAGCACTCCCCTTGGGCTGCAGAGGCTGGCAGCACGAGAAAAGCTGATGGCTGGTCCCAACACAATCCCAGAGGAGGGAGCACGACTCCCCCATGGCCACATACCCCTACACTGCAATAGCAAGGGTGACAACGATACTTGTGAGATGTACTCATACAGAGCCCTGCCCTGGAGCGTTGTCATCGCTGTCGTCGTTGCCGCTATCACCGTCACTGCTGTCGTCATCTATTGATGTAACTGGTGCAGCACGGAGGGCCTCCTCCAAGACAATCGCCTACTGTATGGCCTCCAACTGCTGAGCTGCATATCGCCTCATGGCCTCCACAACGTCGAGGCGCGTGTGGAGCTCGACGAGCTTTGACGCGGCAGCCGACCTGTTGGCTACGTCTGCGGCATGTTGGCGGTCAGTCACGGAACAAACCTGACGGTGGAACTTGATCGTGTGCGTTTCGGCACAAGGCAGAGCCTCCTGCAGCCTCGCGGTCTCACCCCCTAGAAAAGAGTGGAGCTACGCCCGCTCGTCGCACAAGTCGACGTCCTCTGCGTCAGTCGTTGACTCAAGGGCCACCGGGCCACGAAGTGCTTGTAGGACGGGAGCGCAAGACAATGAGTCATCACGTAATTCGTCTGCGGCTGTAGGAATGGCGAAGGTACCTACTGCTCGTGACATACTACTCACTCGGCCGTCAGCTGCTGGCCGGACGGCGGCATGTGTAGGTACAGCTGCATCCGCGGTAACATCATGGTCATCGAATGTGTGGTCATTGCCGTGGTGCTCCTCGTGAACCCTGGTGCGCAACCCATTATTCACCTGCTACTGGAGGTCCGCTTGTCCCACACGTGCATCTTGTAGAGAGCACGCAGCTGCCTTGAGAAGCCTGTGTACATCCTCCACACCCTCCTCGACAGCCCATCGTGCTGGAACAACCACGGTGTAATAGCGGCTGCTGGACTCCCGAAGCTCGACCATGAGACTCTGCACGTGCGCCTCCGCTCGAGCCACCATTGCCTCCTGCTCGTCTACCGTGGAGCGTAGGCGCTCGGGTATATGAACTATAGCTTGGACGAGAGTAGCTATGTCCTCGGCTAGAACCACCATGGTGTTTGCGACACCGGTCAGGGAAGCGAGAAGTAGGAGGTCCGCAGCTTGCTCTGCATCCTTCATGTCGCACACGCAGATGTCTGCTCTCACCGAGGGGCCATCTCGTGCTCGTGCCGCGGCTACTGTAACAACGGTAGCGCACTGGGCCTCTATGTCTGCCTCCGACATTGCGTCCGACCACTCCACGACGGATGAGTGATCCTCATAGAGGAAGTCTGCCTCGTCCTGGCGGTCCATCACCTGCTCCTGCTGCCAGGCACTATCTGTCAGAAACACCCGTCTGCTGTGGGCCGAGCATCAACATCTCTATCACCTGCTCCTGCTGCTGCTCCTGCCGCCATGGTAGCTGTCTCCACACAAGCTGAAGCGGGAGCGCGCACAGCGTTAGGTGCAACTCCTACATCGGTCGTCGTCATGTCATCCGCCAACTATCAACGAACACCATCTCCATCCCCGACTCTCACACAACATCGGACCAATCCTCCTTCGACGAAGAGTCTCCATTAGGGCAAACGTCTCCCCCCGCCGAACTCTCCACTAGCTGAGTCTGCTGTGTAGCATCATCTGCCTCAGTCATCCTACGCTGTAGAGCATTCGCCTCACCAATGCCGAGCTCCACCTCGGGCGTTAGCGGATAAAGCACCCCCCCACGACTGACACCTCGACAGGAGCTGAGAAAACTCGACAGACCAACCCGTGGACGGGAGACGAGGGCATCTCATCACCTGTGACTCCTCCCACAACCGCGTCTGATGGTGCTACCTGCGCGCGAAATGCAAGACGAGCAGCTCGCCACCGCGCACGACGAGTGCAAGAATGAGTGGTACGATGAGGGGATGATGGTGCGTCTGTCGGTATGATGCCGATAGCCTCCAAGACGGAGCAGAGGGCGATGGATGTAGATGAGATATTGGACATACTACCATCGTTGGAGGTAGGGATACAGGGTAGGGAGAAAGATCAAGATGAAATGGGAGGTGACACCTGCGGCGGGGTGGCAGCTCGCTCGGAAGTCACGTGGTCAAGGAGCAGCTGGACCATGCACTTGAGGTTCCAGACCTCCATGTGTAGGGTGGCCATGTTACCACGCAAAAGCGTTATGGCATCACTCGGTGACGTATCCACGGAAGGAGGAGGTGGGGAGGATTGTACCCAAGAGGGATGCCACCCAAGAGGGCGCTGTCAGCACTGGCGCCAGCCATGCTACCTATCTCGACAGTAAGAGCACGGAAACCGTGAGGACAAGTGGGACTCGTGCCATGGCTTCATCGACTACTATGCCTGTGGCGGCTGCCACGGGGGAGGCCCAGGCACAAACCACGGAGATGGCAATGCACACGGCCAGTCTACGCAGCTCATGTCGAGAGTTGAGCGTAGGTGATAATCTCTCACACTCGATCCCGGTGGTACAAAGCACCACGTGGAGTGATACAATTGCAGCAACGTCTCTCACATGGGCTGTGATGTCGTCAGTCACGGCAACAACCTTAGCCGTAGTGTGTTGCTACAATGTTGCACCTGGTGGCGATGGCGCAACTATCGCAACATGCGATCCTTCGGTGCCGCTGATGTTACATCGAGTGCCGTCGTCAACAGACGGCTGTTGCCTCAAGCCACCTTCACTGTTGCAACTATTGTTGCGACTCTCGCAGCGGCTGCTGCTACAAGGATTTCCGTCGTCAACCGATGAAAGTGGCCTTAAGCCACACTAAAAAGTAAAATAGTTAAGTAAAAAAAACAAAACCCATCCCTTTTTTTGTGTTCGTCGACGCTCGGTGCATGTGGGGTGCCCCTTCGTGGGCCTTACTCGAATGCCCCACTCGAGGAAGCCCCTATTCTCCTTCCTCTTCTTTTTGTTTTTTTTTGGTGTGTGATGTTGCTACCTCTTCAAGTGCCCCCTTTGGAGTTTTCTAGGGTGCCCCACTCAAGCCCCCCCCCCTCTATCCTCTCCACCTCCTTTTTTTTTCGGTCTGGCTCAACCCTCGCTTCAAGCGAGCTCGTCGAGCAAGCTCGTCAAACGAGCTCGCTCGGCCAGCTCGTTGAGCAAGCTTGCTCGGCGAGCTCACCCTGTGGGTGAGCTCGCTTCCAACGTAGAGAAGCGGAGCAGCTTTGTGCTGCAAGCAAGCGGTAGTGGTAGCTGTAGCCGTTACAGCTGCCTCTGATGCACATACTGCTGCTGCTCTGTGCGTGTGTAGCTGCAACGGGACGCTGCACCTGCTCACAGCCACCACCGCGGCTACAGCTGCTGCCATTGCGCCTGTTGCTCACTGCCGCTGCTGCTATAGTTTCTTGCCAATGCTGGTGCTGCTGCTGCTCACTGCCGCCTATTGCTGTTGTTCGCAGCCGCTTGCTACTGCTAAAGTGGGTGCTATTCGTAGCCGCTACCGCCGCAGGTACTTCCCACCGCTTATTGCTGCTACAACCGCTGTTGCTTGCAGCTCTCGTCGTTGTCTCCGCTACCTCCACCGCTCCGCTGCAATGTAGTCGTGGTGGGTCCCTCCAAGATCTGCTGCTACTACTATGGGTGGCTGTCGTTGCTGCCACTCACTTCTGTTGATGTTACAGCATCTCTGTAGTACAGCACAACAAGTTGTGGCTCGTTTGCTCGGATACCATAAGAGCATTCTAGGAAGCTTCCCAGCACGCTTGCCACTGACTGGGCGGCAGTGCTCAGTCAACTCGCGGCGACAACACAGGTCGGATGCAGAACGGCAAGGGTTTGGCTAGACGACACACCACAGTGTCAAATCTGCTTCCATTAATAAGCACATGCAGAGAGAGAGTTAACAAATGACAAGTCCACAGCACAAATACTTGCCGCGGCGCACGACGGGTGTCGCATGTGGCAGTGCAAGGTCTGTCCTAAAACCGGCCTAAAAACACTGTCTTGGCCGTAACTCTGCGCAGACAATCCAGAACGCTACGCCGTCTAAACCTAGAGATGAAGAATCTTGTGCCGGACGCTACGACTTATCACAAACATAAGTCCGGCACCGTTTGGTGGAGAGTCAGTCCACCAAGAAAACTCTTGTCTGCAAAAAAACCGTAAAGCACCCCGGCAAGCACCCCGGGCGTCGTGGTAGCTCTCTGGCAGCTGCTGGTGGATGGAGCCACCACTTGTTGGTGCTCCGGCGCCAGCTGCGTCCGCATCAAGGATAGGCTGCAGAAAAACTATAGGGGGTCCGAGACAGCATCCACAGCGTTGGGATAGTCATCGGTCAGCTTTGTGTGGGTGGTCCACCACCTACCGACGCGCTGGTGCCTCCGAGGTCCGCATCGGGGACCATGTCGCCGCGCTCTCTTGTACCACTACTCTCCTGGCCGTCGCTCGTGATGGGTGCAAGCCACACACACCAAAATGTCCTACCAACACGGCTGCCTCACTTTAGCCGCTGAAGCGAGGCAGCCGCGGAGGTCTTAGGGGGCCGCATTGCACATTGTTGCGCACTCTCCACCATGGAAAACACCATTACCTTGTTCTTTGAGAAGTGCTCTCGCGAAAAGCGTTTCGCACACGTCCAGGGAAAAGTCGAACGACTCCCTACTCATGTGCCTAAATTGAAGCGACTCATTGGCCATCCGCGCTAACCTTCCGTGCATCGTGAAGTCCTTGGAGCGACAAGGCCGATTGTTCATCGCCCAACATCGTCTCCTGAAGCATCAAGTGCGAACACCGCCATGTCATCTATCCGGATAGTGGCACAAAAACGCAACGGTTACACCAACTCGATCGGCCAGAGTCACTTCCATCACATCGAAGACGACATCCAAAAGAGCAACACCATTAACGCTGCCATTGCTCACCTGCAACGAGTGTGGCGTGTGCCGGGAGGTGTTTGTACCTATGACAAACGGGCGGCCTCTGCGGTCTACTATCGGTATAAGCGCGGGACCAAGACACCTTGGCCGCACATCATGGACGAGGGTCGGAAAGCTCCCATGGAACCCACATCGGAAGGTGCTCCGGATGCTACACCTCCCCCCGGCATGCAAGGTCACCGCAATGTCGGAGACCGCCATCCTCACGTTGTTGAAGAGGAAGTAGCCAAGTTGGGACGGATTTGTTCAATTGGCATCCCAATTTGTTCGTTGACCGCGCAATCCGTCATCCTCGGAGGATCATTGCCCGGAGGAATTGCGCGAGAATGGCAACATCATCTCCTTCGGCATGACCTGGGTACATGACTTTAGGGAGAAGGACTTGGGATGGTCTTGGCGGGCACGGACAACCACCACCCAAAAGCTTCCACCGGACTTTGAGACGCGCATCCGCAACATGATGGTCGGCCTCGCCGGCATCGTCACGGGCTACAACATGACGTCGGCGTTCATTGTCAATGCCGACCACACCGACGTCATGGTGGTGCCATCCTCGGCTCAACGCGACAAGATGTGGGCATCGGCGGGGAGCAAGGAGGTCGCCATCCTCGGCTCTGATGACAAGCGACAGTTTACGACCGTTGTGGGGTCCTCCATGAATGGAAACCTTTTGCCCATGCAAGTAAGAACATGTCCGTACGTCTTCGCGTTTCCATCTTCATCCATGCCTTTGTGTTGACGATGTGTTACCCGTGGCCATGCCTCGGGTGCAGGTCATTTTGCCGGCATGACGTTAACTGTGGAACCCTCTGGCCCACATGCGGCAAAGGCCAAGGAGTTTGGGTGGCACCTCACCCAAACACAGAACCATTGGGCCAATGAATTGACCACAAGGGAGTGGTTCCGCCATGTCTTGATCCCTTGGTACCGGCGCAAGTACACGGCCATGGGTAAGGAAGCGACGCGGAGGCATGTGTCGTCTTCCTTGATGCATGGCACCCACAATGCACGGAGGTATTTGGGGCATGGATGAAGGATACATTCCAATTTGTGGTGCCAGTCTACATTCCGACGGGTTTCACCTCCAAGGTTGGCCTCCAGCAGTCGTTCAAGGCGTACATAACCAAACGGTTTTCACAATGGATGACACAAGAATCCTAGGAGATGGAAACTGTGCTAGAGCGCAGGTTGGGGCAGTAGCGTTGTTGATGCAGTGTGCGAGCTTCCACTCTTGTTGCTTTGTCTATTTCCCTCTCAGTCTGCCGCTCTAGAGTCTAAGTCTAAGGGCTCTAGGTTTGTTCCTCATAAATGCGCACGCCAGTGTTAGCGCCAGAAAGCTGCTGAAAACTGGAAGTGATTGATTAGGAATCAAGAATGAGAAACAATGGGAGACCCCTCCAAGTTCTAGCTCCCCCCCCCGCTCTATAGAGCTTGTTACTCAGCTAACCAGCCAATCAGAAAACAGGCAGGTTTTTCTCGGTGAGCCCTGCCAGACGGCCGACAAACCAAAACCCGGGCTTCGACCTTTTTGCCTGAAAACTGGACCATACCATAATACGCACGCTGCAAACCCAGTCATGCTGTCAGAATTACCTAGAAAAATAAGAGTGAGGAGTTGTGGCTGCTTAAACCCAGGCAGCGTCTACGCCAACCCTCGGTACCAGCAGTGCCAGACAATTCTGAAACTTCGAACCTAGGTATGACATCGCACTGCAAACGCAGCAGCGCAGTCAAACGTGATGCTGGACATGTGCAGACAGCACATGCAGTGACAATGCCAGTCCGCTATACGATTGCCGAGGAGGTCTGCCGATGGAGCTGAGCACGAAGGAGGGAAGAGGCACCAGCAAACAGTGTGTAGGCCTCAGCGTGTGGCAGCTCAATCGGGCGACACTTCATCAGCGTCGCGTCTCGCCAACAGTCATCTGCACGCCGATGTACACAAGCCGGGAGGACACAACCGAGTACAAGTGAGAGATGTCAGGCAAAAACCAACACTCCCCCATGACTCACAGGTGCAGTGCACATGGACGTGCAGAGCACAGGGACCAAGAAGACAGGGAAAGAGAGAACCTCACGGACGCACGCCGACTGCACTCACAGCCTTCTTGAACGACTCACGCTTCACTGCCTTGGTTAAGAAATCAGCCAACTGCCGTGCTGTCTCAACCCACACAATGCTGATGCTGCCGTCATGCAATAATGAATGCACATAGTGATACTCGACATTGATGTACTTTGTGCCAGTGTGGTATACGTCATCATTGTCAACAATGGCCATGGCACTTTCATTGTCACAGTGCAACATGATGGACGAGACTCACTGACGCAACTCCAAAATAGGTGCCACAGCCACACACTCTCACTAGCGCCAGAACCAAGGGCCACATACTCAGCCTCAACAGTGTTGCGCGTAGTGCAGCTTTGCTTGCCGTTGCGCCAGGATACATGCGTTCAGCCAACAAGGAAGATCCAGCCAATACGACTCTTACTGTCCGGACTGCCAGCCCAGTCACTGTCGGTGTATCCTGTCGCCACAACGGACGGCTGTCGACGGAAGATGAGGCTTCACCGTGGGATAGAAACGACATAGCACAGCACTCGGATCGCGGCCTTAAAGTGGAGGTGATGCGGCTCCTGCAAGAACTGTGCGAGGACGTTGACGGCGAAAGCAATGTCTGGACGCGTTGTCGTCGCCAGGAACATCAGTGACCTGATGAAGCGCAAATACGCCATCATGTCTACTGGCTCCCCCACCACGGCTGGATCAGAGCTCTTGAGCATCGCTTGACCATCGAGCAACATGGGTGAGGATGCTCTCGGCCCGAGGGGTAGGTCCTTGGTGAAGCGTCCAGACAAGGTCTTAACAGAGGCGGCCTCATGGACATGTAGGATGCTCATGGAGCGATCATGCTCAAGCTCCATGCCCAGAAAGACTCATACTAGCCCAAGGTCCTTTACCTAGTAAGCAACATGTAGCAGGTCCTTGACCTACTCGATGGCAGTTGCATCCTAAGGTGCCATGAGCAGGTTGTTGACATAGACTATGACAGTGATGAGAGTAGGACCTTGCAGACTGATGAACAGCGCGGGGTCCGTAGAGTTGCGAAGGAGGCCGCCGCTAAGGAGCGTACGGCTGATCTCCTGGTTCAAGCAGCACGTTGAGTGCTTCAAGCTGTAGAGGTCCTTCGCAGCTTCAAGACCTTGGTGGAGCCATCATCGAAGCTTGTAGGCTGCACCATGTAGAGCTCCTTGCCCTCCAGTGAACCATGGAGGAAGGCGTTGCTCACATCCATCTAATGCAGTTGCCACCCGTGCTGGGCAACTAGGCTGAACAACACCCGGCTAGTAGAGAACCGACCAACCGGGGCAAAGATCTAGTCATAGTGGTTCCCAGGGAACTGAGCAAACCCCTTGGCTGTGAGACGGGCCTTGTACTTGTCCCGGGACCCGTCTGGCTTCCACTTTCGCCGGAGAACCCATTTGGTGTTGATGGCCTTGCAGCCTGGGGGAGGTCAACGAGCTCATAGACGTGATGTTACCGAATGGCGGCAAACTCGTCAGCACATGCAGCCTCCTAGTGAGTGGCCTCGGGAGACGCCCGAGCCTCACATAGGGTGGTTAGGTCCTTTGGTCGCTCCGTGGGGCAAACAGTAAGGGCGTGCGCCTCCCGCGCCCCTAGTGACATCTGTGTGAGTGTGGCCGCAATGGCATACCAATGCTCCTGATGGAGCAAGGCGTAGCCCAAAGCTGACACTGGATGTAGGTCACCGATGACTGCCAGTGTGGCCAAGCCAAGTGCCTTGGTGCCGGGGTCCCTTCTCACGACCGTGGGAGTAGATATGACAAGAGGTCAGGAGCCTCGTGGGATGACAGGGGGTTGTGGATTGAGAGGAGATAAGGTAGCCTGAGTGCTCACTTTTGGCCTGGGTCTGAGGTTCCCGCCCGGACCACATGTGAAGCGTGCCGATACGGATGGGGCAGCCTGCCCTGAAGGGCTGGCGGACACGGACGGGGCAGCCGGCTCTGAGGGGCTGGCAGACGCCCGACACGGCAACCGGCCCTGAGGGACTAGTGGACATGGACATGACAGCCGGCCCTGAGGAGCTTGCAAACGCCAACGGGGCAGCCGGCCCTGATGGGCTGGCAGACACAGACGGGGCAGCCAGCTATGAGGGGTTGTCCAACACAGATGAGGCAGCCGGCCGTGAGGGGCTGGCGGACACGGACGAGGTAGTCGGCCCTAAGGGGCTGGCGCGCACAGACAAGGCAGCCGGTCTTAAGGGCTAGCGGGCATGGACGAGGCAGCCGGCTCTAAGGGGTTTTCGGACACAGATGGGGCAGCCGGCATAGACGGACCTGTGGGCGCAGACTATGGAACGCCCGAACGCGGCTCGATGGAGGACGGACCCACCATTCCCCCATGCGACGGGAGGGACATCGACACGCCGGAGCGAATGAGGTCACGGAGAAACAGGTCCTCAAATAAAAGGGCATCGCAGGACTTGACGATGCAGTGTCGGGTGGGGTCCCAAAAGTGCCATGCCTTCAACTAACGTGAGACGCCAAGGAAGGTGCACAGACGACCGCGAGGCTCAAGCTTGCCATCCTGGTGTGGGACAAGCAACCACACAATGGCTACGCAACCCTAGACCCAGGCAGGATGCAGGTCGGCGCGTTCTCCACACCAGTGCTGGTATGGGATGGACTAACAGGGAATGGGTCTATGGGGAATCAGG
Organism: Penium margaritaceum; assembly: GCA_023375785.1. Lineage (NCBI taxonomy): Eukaryota > Viridiplantae > Streptophyta > Zygnematophyceae > Desmidiales > Peniaceae > Penium > Penium margaritaceum. The sequence goes on along the minus strand of SZWC01012772.1, from coordinate 39,431 downwards.
TTCCACCCCCACGTCATGTAGGTCATGGCCTCAAAGTAGAAGCCGTCAGAGATGTCGGATTCAACCCGCATGGTGCGGACAGTGTCGCCCATGCTTCGGTTCCATCACTCAGAGACGTTGTTATTGGTCGGCGTGTGAGGCGCCAATGTCTCATGATGGACATCACGGGAGGCGAGGAAGAGTGTGGTCTCCCCCATGAATTCATCCCCACAATTAGAACGGAAGCGGCGGAGAGGGCGGCCAGACTCGCGTTCAGCACGGACAAGCCAGTCTCAAATGGTGGGAGCAACGTTGCTTTTTTGCTGAAGGCAGAAGATCCAGCCATAGCGAGAATAGTCATCCGTAAGTGTCAGGACATAACGACCGTGCTCATCAACTGACTCTATCGGAAGAGGACCCATGACATTAGAGTAAACCAGATCGAGCGGGGCGGACGTTTGAGAGGCAGAGAGGGGGTAGGTGGAAAGGTGCATCTTTCCCTCAGCGCAATCAATGTACTCAGTGGGACACGACAGAGGAAAGGAGGCTGGGTCAAGGCCCTTGGCTGGCTGCGTGCGAAGCATGCTGTTAACAACGACATAGTGGACGTGACAAAGGCGGTGATGCAAGAGACGCGTGTGCTACATAGACAATGTGCTACTAACAAACACGTGGCCAGTGTCTGCCGACAAGGAGGGGACAGAGGTAGAAGCGGACAAGTGCAGTACGTGCCACAAGTTGCCACGGGCAGTGGCATGCAAACAACACGACCAGATGCACGCAACGAAACAGTGCCCACACCACGCGAATGCAGAACATCCTGTTGGCTTGAGGGTGAGTGTGCACCCTGGAAGGTCCCTAGCAGTGGCTGGTTCACACCACCAACTGTTTTTGGAGAGACTGAAACTGTGGAGGCAACTGGTTCCAAGGATGAAAGAAAACTGGTCAAAGAGTGAGGCAATAGTTTTAGCCTCAATTGACTTGGAATAAACTCTTGATCAAGGCTTAAAAGTAGTGGCGTTTTATAGCCACTGGTCTAAGCTTTCCAGAACACCAAAGCATGCCAGATTTGAAGCTTTCTAGAATATTCTATGGCTTCTAGAGGGTCACTTGGTAGGCTCTCATTTTTCTTACCTAGGAAGGCATCCCTTCCCTCCTCTAGAAGCTTCTGCCCCTTCCTAGATTCCTCAGTTTGCTTCTAGTAGGAGTCACCTCTTCTAGAAGGTGTGCCACCTTCTTGGACCCTCACCTAGCCTTCTAGAAACTCAAGGAGGAACTCTAGAGGTTGAGCTAGCTTCCTGGCATCTATTTTCTTCCTCCCTTGATGCAGGGGAGAAATTCATCTTGTGGGACTTGAACCCAGGCACCTGCCTCTATAGGTGGACACCATTAATAACTAAGCCACTTGGGCTTGTATTTTTGGTGTTCCTTTTGGCGTCACTCCTGCCATGGTGAGGAGCATCTCTCCAACAACCTGCCCCTTGCGCGTCACCCATGGAAGTTTCTCCACGGTCAACCTGTAACTCAAGAGGCTTGGGAAAGCCCAACCTCCATGCAAGTAGCATCATGCCTGTCCTTGGGTTGCGCCTTGGTCATGGCATCAGCAAGCATGTGCTTCGTGCCACAGTGCACAAGCACCACATCACCCTTTGCAACGAGGTCTCGTGCAAAGTGATGCCGGATCTCTATGTGCTTGGTCCTCCGGTATAGCACAGGGTTCTTGGTCAAGCTGATGGCACTCATGTTGTCAATGTTGAGCGCCATCAGCTTCTTCTGCGGCACCCCAACCTCTTTGAGCAATCGCCGCAGCCATATCGCCTCCTTTGCGGCTTCCACGAGCTTAATATACTCCGCCTCAGTGTTGGACAGCACCACACAACCCTGCTTCCGGCTTGCCCAAGACACCGTTGTGCCACGAAGCACAAAAAAATAGCCCGATCTTGACTTGCGATCATCAATATCACCTGTCCAGATAGCGTCCGAGTAGCCAACCAACTCAAGGGAGTCATTCCGGGCTCCCCCTCCAACCACAAGTCGCGATTGTGTCGTCGCCTTCAAGTAGCGGAGGATTCTCTTGACCGCTTGCCAATGTAGCGGCCCCAGATCAGCAACGTAGCGGCTCACTTGTCCCTTGGCAAAGGCAAAATCAGGCCGCGTCGCCACCATGGCATACATTATGCTGCCAACTGCGGACTGGTACGGTACTCTAGCCATCTCCTCCTTCTTGTCCTCCGTGCTCGGGCCCATGCTTGAGCTTAGCTCACATGTCGTTGTCCTAGGCATGCCGATGGGGTTGCAGTCCTCCATGTTGTAGCTGCGGAGCACCTCCTACATATGTTTTTCTTGCCCCATCTCCAGCGTGCGTGCTTTGCGGTCCCTCTTGATGGCGATGCCCAGGTAGTAGTCAAGCTCGCCCATGTTCGTCATCGTGAACCGGCTGCCAAGTTGTTTCCTCAGGCTCTTGAGCTCCCCCTCATGCAAAGTCACAAGGATGAGGTCATCCACATAGAGGAAGAAAATTTGGTGGAGTCCGGGCTGCTTATGCTCGTACACGATGTGATCCGCCTCGCAACGCTTGAAGCCAAGCTCAACCATGAAACTGTCCATCTTGAGGTACCACATGAGCGGAGCTTTCTTCAGTCCATAGAGCGCCTTGCAAAGCCGGCAAACCTTCCCCTCCGGTGCATCCACACCCTCCGGCACCCCCATGTAGACTTCCTTGTCCAGGTCGCCATTGAGGAACGCAGTTTTGATGTCCATTTGGTGGATTTCGTAGTCACATACGGCTGCTACCGAGAGGATAGTGTGGATGGAGGAAAACTTGGCCACTGGTGCGAAGGTCTTGTTGTAGTGCTCCCCTTTTCTCTGAGCATACCCTTTCGCCACCAGCCGCGCCTTGTACCGCTTCACCTCCCCCTTCTTTGTGAGCTTCTTCCGGAAGACCCACTTGGAGCCGATACTTTTCTCGCCCTTCGGCCGGTCATCCAGCTCCCAAGTGTCGTTCTCCTCGTGGGAGGCAAGCTCAGATTTTATTGCTCCCTCCTGCTCAGCCCCATCCTTCTGCTACAGTGCCTCCTTCATAGATTGAGGCTCCTCTTGCGTGAAGAAGGCTTGTGCAAACCCGGTCCAAATGCCCTTGTCGGCATCGTACCTCTTTTTCCTTCTTCGCACACGACTACTCGTACGCGGCTTTTGAGGCGGTTGTTGTTGTTGCTGTCCCCTTTCGGCGCCATCCTCTCCAAGCGTCAGCTCCCGCTCTCTCGGAGACCTTGGAGACATCGGTCGACTCCCTGCCTCCACGTCCATCTCCTCTGCTTCGGATTCCTCATCCGAACTGGCCGGAACAAATTCTGCCGCTCGCCCATCCCGCGATCCTCTCGGGCTGGTGTTGCTGCAAGGACGTCACCCTCATTCACGTCCTCCGGCGTCTCCCCCTCAAGGACTAGTAGCCACTCCCCCCTTTTGGAGAGACCTGCCTCCTCAACTGTCCAACGGCTTTTCTCATCAAACGTGACATCGCGACTCCGCACAATCTGTTGCCTCCTCTGGTCAAAAAGTCGGTACACCTTGCTTCCACTCTCATACCCAAGGAAAATACACCGGCGGGTTCATGGGTCCAGCTTGCTCCGCCCTTTACGTGCCTGCACCACCGCATGTGCAATACAACTAAACGTGCGGAGGTGACCCACTGCCGGCTTCCTCCCGCTCCAGACCTCTTGTGGCATCTTCCACGCCTTGCTCTCCTTGTTCTTCAACAACTTGGTCGGTGTAAGGTTCATTATATACACCACAATCCGTGCCGCCTCCGCCCAATACCGTTGTGCAAGGACGGCATCGCTCAGCATGGATCGCACCATGTTAAGGATTGTGCGATTTGCTCTCTCTGCGATGCCATTCTGCTACAGGGAGTTTGGAGTTGTTTTCTGCCACTCAATCCCCTTGCTCTTCATCCACCCAAGGCAGCCCGCATATTCACCGCCGTTGTCGCTCCAGAATGCCTTCATCTTCAACTGTCTGTCGCTCCACATCTGCCACAAAGTATTTCATGCATGCAAGGACTTCGCTCTTCTGCTTCATGAGGTAGAGGTACAGTTTGCGTCTGTGGTCGTGGATGAAGGTGAGGAAGTAGCGAGCTCTATCGATGGAGCTCTCAAGTGGTCCACACACATCTATGTGTACCACTGCCAACTTAGTTTATGCATGCGTCCCCTTTGCCATAAACGGCTGCCGCGTTGATTTACCAATGACGTATGACTCACACACGGTCTCCTTGGTTCCATCAAGACCATTGATTTGGAGACCCCGTACCACCTCTCTCTTTGCCATTCCCTTCATTTTTTATGGAGAAACATGGCAAAGTCGGTGGTGCCACATGTCTAGGTGTCCTTCATCCTTTGTTGCAAGATTGGCGGCGTTGGACCCCACCCGGCTGCCGAGGATCTTTGCGCAGGCACAAGTCTTCCTCTCTCTTGGCACGCGCAATAACCTCACCTTTGCCCTCCTTGCGGATGACGCCTCCTTCTTTGTGAATAGCACCTCAAGTCCCTTGTTGGTAAGACAGCTGACGGGGAGCAGGTTTGCTCCAAAGTTGAGCATGTGGAGCACGTCGTGGATTGTGCTCGTGACAGGTTTGCCATCCACAATTGACTCAATGCGGACGTTTCCCTCACCAGCGGCCACCTCTGTTTTGCCATTGGCCACCATCATGCATCTCTCCGAGGCGCCGTAGGTGACAAATGCCGCCCTGTTGCATTGCGTGTGGCGGCCTGATCCGGATTCAATGACGGCAACTCCCGGATCCTTCAAGTTGGTGGAATTGTACCCCATAAGGGCCTGTTCGTCTTTCTTCCCCTCCCAGTGCGACCGGTCTGGCTTCTTCTTGGGGCAGTTGCGCGCATAGTGGCCCTCCTTGCCGCAGCTGAAGCACTTCCCCTTTATTTCACCCTTTTTGGTGTCCTGTTTGGCACCCTTCCACTTGTCGCCTTGGCCTCCACTGTGAGGATGAACTGTGTAAGAAGAACTTGATACTACTGCACTCTCTCGACCGCCACGTCGCATCCACTCATTGCGCACGTATTCAGCAACCTTCGGGTAGTTCAACTCCTCTGAAGGCCAGCCACCAAGGACTGTGATCATGGGGCTCCAACTATCCGACAAGGCCAGAAGGAGGATCATAGCTTGCAACTGCGATTCGACCTCCCAACCAGTGGCCACGCACTCTGCTGCGAGTGACTCAATCTGCTACATGATCTCCATGATGTTGTCACCTTTGTTGGCTCGGAGGGTGACGAGCCATTTGAAGATGAAGAGCTGATTGGCGAGGTTGCTTGACTGGTAGATGGAGCACAGTTTTGACAATGCGTCCGCGGCCAGGGTGTATCCTTAGATGTGCCCATGTAGTGGTAGGCATAATGCGGATACAAGGAACGCCAACGCCTTTTTTTTGCGCTTCTTGTATGCCTCCTTCACCTCAGCCATTGCAGTCTCTGGTGGAGCACTCTCATCACCCTTCACAAGCTCAAGCAGCCCCTTGTCGTCCAGCAAGACCTCAAATTGCCACCTCCACAAGGAAAAGCCTGTCCCATCAAACTTAAGAATAGTGCGTCTGCTCTCTTGCTCTTTGGCGGCCATGTCTTGATCTAGGAGGCGTGAACACAAGCTGGCTTGGGACCTCTTAAAGGCATGGGCCCATAACCCTTTGTTGGCCTAAGGGTGATTGTGCACCCTTGAAGGTCCCTAGCCGTGGATGGTTCAAACCACCAACTGTTTTTGGAGAGACTGAAACTGGGGAGGCAACTGGTTCCAAAAGATGGAAGAGAACTGGTCAGAGAGTGAGGCAATAGTTTTGGCCTCAATTGACTGGGAATAAACTCTTGATCAAGGCTTACAGGCACTGGCATTTTATAGCCACTGGTCTAAGCTTTCCAGAACACCAAAGCATGCCAGAGTTGAAGCTTTCTACCAGATTCTATGGCTTCTAGAGTGTCACTTGGTTGGCTGTCAATTTTCTCACCTAGGAAGGCATCCCTTCCCTCCTCTAGAAGCTTCTACCCCTTCCTAGATTCCTCAGCTTGCCTCTAGTAGGAGGGAAGGTGTCCAGAAGACCAAGACACCTCTAGATACCTTATAGGACAATTCACTTGTTCTAGAAGGTGTGCCACCTTCCTGGATCCTCACCTAGCCTTCTAGAAACTCAAGGAGGAACTCTAGAGGTTGAGCTAGCTTCCTAGCATATATTTTCTTCCTCCCTTGAGGGTAGGGGAGAAATTCATCTTGTGGGACTTGAACTCGGGCCCCTGCCTCTAGAGGTGGACACCATTAACAACTAAGCCACTTGGGATTGTCTTTTTGGTGTTCCTTTTTGGAGTCACTCCTGCCATAGTGAGGAGCATCTCTCCAACACGTCCATGCTCATGCGTTCAAGGATGGTGGCAGACAGGAGACTGAGCTCAAGGCCAGGGACGAAGAGAATATCACTCAAGAAGACATCACCAGCTGGACCACGGAAACGATCGACGCCCATACCATGAATGAGTAACACCTGACCAGAATCTGTCCGAACCCCGGTGACATCGACGATAGGACCAAGGACACTAAAAGCCTCACACGAGGCCGTTATGTGATGCGTGGCCCCAGAGTTGATGATCCATGTCTGTGACGGATCCTGGACTGGTGTGGCCAGGTCGCTGACAGTCACATGGCAATGGGCGAGCGACGCTGACGAAGTGGTCGGAGGTGCGAATCGGGACTGCCAGTCATCCAGCCAGGTGATATCATTACAAAGAGGAGCAAGGGGGCAAGGCACGGGAGAGGACGGGACGGACAGAGATACAAGACATTATCGTAGCATTGACTCTGTCATGCAGGGGAAGGAGGAACTAGCAACTACGCAACTCACACTTCCTTGGACAGAAGGGCAAGGAAGGCCGAGCTAGAATGCGGTGAACTGCTCTAGCTAGCGCTTGCAAGTAGAAGGTCTGACGAAGTAGACCGACTGCGGTGTAATGGTGCCGGAGTGCAAGAAGGGGAAGGAAGGCGCCGGGAACGAAGGAGCGGGTACGAACAACTGCGGAGGAAGCTGCGGTGGGGCCGTCGCAGGTGGCGCAGATGCGGCACCCAGAGTGGGGCCTAGGACTGACGTCACCGTCTGCTGTTAGCGCTTGGTGTGTTGCTGCAACAGGTACTACGTGGCATAGGAGACCGCAGGGCTCGCGTACTCGGGTGGAGCAAACGGTGCTTGCTAATGTTGCTACAGCTACTTCAGCGGCTGCTGTTGCAACTTCTACGGATATGAGTGAGCAGAATACGTCGCATTCAGTAGTACTGAATCAAAACAAGTTTTTGTTCATTACCATAGTCAGATTACATCAGATCCTTATAGTTTGTGATCTAAGATTTCAAACGCATCCAAGCATGCCCAAAACGGAGCAGTAGAGCCCCTGCTACGGCCGTCAAAGTAACCCTTGGTGGAGCCGCCCACTTTGCCTTGCACGCTAGGCAACGGGAGGTGCTTCGACGATGACCCGTCGAAGCGCCTTTGCTCGCCCAAAAGTTAAGGAGAAGTTCATCCTGGTCAAGGAGAGTCTTTTGGTTGCTTCCTCTATGGCCCTGGTGCACTTGGGGTCGTTGGAGACGAACTCAGATCATTGGTGGTGGATTATCCCGCCACCCATGGCGGGTACTAGATTCCACCCCGCCAAACACCCAATTTTCCGGCCTAGGCTATCTTTCTGAATACTCACTCAAATCGAGCAATTCAAAGCTTGATTCTGCATGAAAAAATCAAAGGAATCCAAATTCAAGGTCATATTGGGTTGTTCGACCACTCCTCAGTGGTTGAACTACGGAGTACGATCAACGGCACTCATGGCAAGGGGCACACCATGTCAACAATATCCCCTTTGCACCGCAGCCTTGATGCCGTGTCCTTGAACATTTGCCATGCGCTTTTGCCCGGCCAGACTGCTACTGTGAGCAACTCTCCTCAGCTGCCCTGCACCAATCACAACCCATAGCGGCGGACACCTTTTCTCCCCACTGTAGCCAGTTGTGTCCCCGTGCGGCACTTGGCAGTGCCCCCTGTGGGCTGCCTTGTGACCCTTGTGTTGGTGTTGCTTTGTGCCGCAGCAGTTGGTCACCTCCTTGAGATAACCTGGGAGCACTTGCCTTTTTGCATGTCTACTCCCCCTCATGTAGGAGACCCGCTCCTCTTGCGGCATCCTCCCCCGTGTGCGGAGACCTCGGACCTTCCTTTATGTCCTCCATCGCATCCGCTTGTGCTTGTGGTGCCTTTGATTTATCAACACCATCAGCACCTTCCGAGCTTGGCCCAGCGTGCTGCGTATCTCCCCTGTCTTCTGGCAGTGCCTTCATGCTGCTACTCTTGGCCCTTGCCGGCACCACCTCTGTGCGTGCCGCATTGTCCAAGCTGCTGCCGCCTGCACCGCCGGCACTGGCTTGTCTTTGTTGCAACCAGCCTTGTGGGATCCATGGTGATTTAGCTGTAACTGTTCCTTGAGCCGCTACCTGCGCTGTTGCCGTTGCCTCACCTCACGTCCCAGACGCGCATGCCTCTCCCCCTTGGAGAGAACTTTTGGTGCCGATCCTTTGGTCTTAGCTCTCTCACCGCACACCCCATGCACATTCGCCCCCTCTTTTGGAGAACATGGAGAAGCGGAGATCCCACTCCCTTCTCCCACACTGTGCACGTTGCATGCCTCATCTGCCTGTTCTACAGATTTCAGAGATGCCGACACACCTGTTGCATCCCTCCTTGCATGATCCTTGAGTGCTTGTCCTCCTTCTTGACGACTTGGAGCCACCAACGCCTTGACCGCACCTTGCGGCCTGGTCCTCCGCTCAGCTACCACTGCCCCCTCATAGGACTTGGCAGCGCCCTCTTGGCCTGCCTTGTAGCCACGGTCCACCGTTGATGCCTCTTGGAGCGTGTTTTGCTCCTGTGGAGACCTCAGCCGCTTGCCTTTGCTCTCGCCCTGTTGCACAGCTCTTTGGACCACCACCGCCCACTTTTGTTGCAGTGCGTCCACTGCCCGACCTTCCGCCGCGTGGTGCTCTTGGTCTTGGTCTGCTGCTGAATGAGCCCCTTAGGCTCAACTTCAGGAACAGCCCTTATGGCATCCTCCCTCTACTCCGTGGTCCTCTGTTCCACCACCGACGCCTCCTCTTGAGACTTGGCGACTCCTTTTCTTGCTGCCTCATGGTTACGGTTCACCACATCTGCAGCCCGGAGCATTTTATCCTCCAGTTGAGAGCACGGCGTCATGCCGCCACTCTCCTCCTCCTCAGTCCCTGAGGCAGAGCCCTGCGCACGCAACTTGTCAGCACCCCCTGCCAACACTTGAGTAGCCACATTTTGGCCCTCACATCGTTGCTGTAGCTGCTCCCCTTCTGCTGAGGTGTGGAGCCCCTTGTCCTCCCCTTGAAGACGCACCTCCTTGCTATCCTCGTCTTGCTGCATGGTCCTCCGCGCAGCCACCACCGCTCCCGCATGGAACTCAGCAGCGCCCGTTTGGCCTGGATTGTGGCTCCGATACACCAGTCTTGCAGCATTGGGCCCCTTTTTCCCATTAGGAGAGCCAAGCCGCCTGCCGTTGATGCTCTCGCTTGGCTGGTCTGCCACCTGGACCACTTCTCTCACCTCCCTTGGAGGCCGTGCACCCATCACCCGGCGTCCCGTTGCATGGCGTGCCTTCTGGTCCAGATCTCCCGACCCACTCCGGATGGCATCCTCCATACCACCCACTGCACCCTCAGGTTGCCCCCTCTTGGATACAGATGCAACCACTTCCTTGCTTCGATGGCTGTCAACGTTAGAGTCACGGCTGCTCCTCGTGAGGATGTCGGCATGTATCCGGTACACACCTCTTTTGTGTGCACCACATGCCACGACACATCCACTGCCCTCCTCTTTTTGGAGGCAGTTCTTCCTTGTGAAGGTCACTTCGAGTCCCTCCTAGATGATGCGACTCACGGACAGCACCTTTGTCACCAGGTCAGGCGCTTCGAGCTTCCTCGCCGCAGCGCCCTTCTTCCCGATCGACACCTCCACCCGCTTTTTACCTCCTTGGAGCACATCACCTTCATTGTGATGTATGGTGGCAGCCCCCATTTGTTGCTTTGCCTTATGCTCCCTCTTGGAGGTTGTGGAGGTTGCATGCCCTCGACATGCCTTGTGGTCCCCGACCACATCAGCTCCCGCAGCATGGAGCTGATCACTGTTGCATGGCGTGTCAATGATTGCTTCGGCCTGCCGTCCTCTCCTGACACGCTTGTCATAGTCCACCGCTTCCGCTGTGCACGTCGCTTTCCAGTGACCCTTCTGGCCATAATTGTAGCAGGCCCCCATTCTGGGACCTGTTGGAGCCTTCTTGCTCTAAACACGCCTGCCGTTCACCTGCCTCAGGTTCTCCCATCTCAGCCCCCTTTCTGGAGCATATGAAATCGGCGACTGCCACGTTGGTCTGCTGCCCTTCTGCTACCTCTGTGGCCAGATCCGCAGCTCCCCTTGTGCAGTCCCTTCTCCAGTGGCCCTCTTGGCCACACCAATGGCACTCTCCCTTCTTGGCGCCGTGTGGACGCGTCCTTTCCTCCCCTTCATCTTCCTCTCCTCCTTCAGAGCGGACGATCAGGGCTGATGCTGCGGACACCGTCCCTTGCTCTACCACGGTGGTTTTGGTCCACCGGTTGCATACCACTTGTGCCGCCTCTTTGAACGTCAGCATTTTGTCCCGTAGATCACCATCTCTGGTAATCCATGAGGTCCGACTGTCAGGAAGGGCCAGAAGGAGCGCCGCTACTTGCAAGTGGGAGTCGATGGCCCATCCCGCCTGAAGACAGTGGGACACCATTGTCTCGACCTCTCGCGCGAGCTCCGACGGGCTGGTCTCCTCATCGGCTTGGAGGGTGAAAAGCTGTTTGATGAGGAGGAGACGTTACTGAAGAAACGACGGGTCGTGTGCATTGCAGAGCCGTGCCCAAGCCTGTGCGGCCTTTGTGCATCCTTGGAAATTCGCGCATTGTGCCGGACACAACGCCTGCGCAATCCGAGCAAGCGCCTCGTTGTTGCACTTCTCGAACGCCTCCACCTCCTCAAACATCGCGGACGATGCTGGAGGTATCTATTCACCTCCGAGCAGCTCAAGCAGTCCCTTTTCATCAAGGTAGACCTCCATGGTCGACCTCCACAAGGGGAAGTCCCTCCCGTCAGCCACGAGGACGTCTGTGCTGCTCTCTTCCTCGGTCATTGTCATGGCCCGCGACGGAAGAGTGAAAGTTGAGGAGCTAGGGTCCGTCTAGGCACGTGGACCCATAACCCTTTGTTCGAACTAGTGGGTGTGGAGGCACCCTCAAGGATGCCTAGCTCTCACTGGTTCACGCTACCAATGCTTGGAGCAGCCAATGGACACCAATGGTGAAGGGTGTGGAGCACAAGGATCACGGATATGAGTGGGCAGAACACGTCGCATTCAGTAGAACTGAATCAAAACACGTTTTTGTTCATTAGCAAAGTGAGATTACATCAGATACTTATAGCCTGTAATCTAAGCTTTTGAACGCATCCAAGCACGCCCAAAATGGAGCAGTAGAGCCCCTGCTACAGCCGTCAAAGTAACCCTTGGTAGAGCCGCCCACCTTGCCTTGCACGCTAGGCAACGGGAGGCGCTTCAACGATGACCCGTCGATGCGCCTTTCCTCGCCCAAAAGTTAAGGAGAAGTTCATCCTGGTCAAGGAGAGTCTTCTAGTTGCTTCCTCTATGGCCCTGGTGCATTTGGGGTCGTTGGAGACAAACTCAGATCACTGGTGGTGAATTATCCCGCCACCCATGGCGGGTACCAGATTCCACCCCGCCAAGCACCCGATATTTCGGGCTAGGCTATCTTTCTGAATACTCACTCAAATCGAGCGATTCAAATCTCGATTCTGCATGAAAAAATCCAAGAAATCCAAATCTAAGGTCATATTGGGTGTTTGACCACTCCTCAGTGGTCGAACCAGGGAGTACGATCAACGGTACTCATGGCAAGGGGCACACCATGTCAATAGCTACTGCTACTACCGTTGGTGCTACTGGTGTTGCTGCTCCTGTAGCTGCTGCTGCTACTGATGCTGCTGCTGTTGTTGCTCTTGCTGCTTCTTTCGCGACTGCTGCTACTACTGCTATTGCTACTACTGTTGTTGCTGCTGTTGTTGCTGTTGCTACTGCTGTTACTACTACAGTTGCTGCTGCTATTGTCGTTCCTGTTGTTGTTGCAGCGGCAGCAACTATTGCTGCTGCTACTGCTGCAACTACTGTAGCTGTTGCAAGAAGGGGGGTCCTCCAACAGAGGAGGACTCCTATCTCTTTTCTGCCATGGTTCCCCTCCTTGTACCCTTTTTTGTGCTACTGATGTCAGCAATGACGTCAGTAGTGATGTCAGTCTAGAATGGCTGTCATTAGCAGCTACTGCTGCGTTATCTGCAGTGCTGCTGCTCTAAAATGTTTTTTTGGTTGATGACATTAGCGGTGACATCAACAGTAACATCAGCTGATGAAGGCTGATGTCAGCAGTAGATGTTAATGGAGCCGCTGGTGTAAGCAGTTGCAGGGTAGCTGCTACTACTGCTTTAGCTGCTGCTGCTACTGCTGCTAGTCTGTTGTTGCAGCAGCTGCTGCTGCTGCTGCTACTCCTACGGCTGTTGTGGCAGTAGAGGCTATAGTTGCTACTTCTACTACTGCTGCTGCTCGTGCTGTGGCTGTTGTTGCAGCAATAGTTGCTACTGTTGCTGCTGCTGCGGCTGAGCTGCTGCGTGCTGCCATGGCTATTGTGGCTGCTGTAGCGGCTATGGTGGTGGCTGCAGCCGCTGCAGGGCCACCTGTGGGGTGGGGGATTTTTGTTTTGCGTTCCCTTTTTTTTTCTTCATTCGTCACAACAAGCTCGCTGCTCGCTGTGAGCAACGAGCTGCAAGCAGCGAGCTCACTGCTCGCTGCTTCCTATGCAAAACCTTTTTGCCTGAAAACTGGACCATACTATAATACGCACGCTGCAAATGCAGTCGTGGGGTCAGAATCAGCTAGAAGAACAACAGTGAGGAGTTATGGCAGCCTAAACCCAGGCAGCATCTACGCTAACCCCCGATACCATCAGTGCTAGAAAATCATGAAACTTGGACCCTAGGCATGACATAGCACTGCAAACGTAGTAGCGCAGTCAAACGTGGTGCTGGACATGTGCAGACAGCACATGCAGCGACAGTGCCTGTCGGTGTCACGACTGCCGAAGAGGTCTGCCGATGGAGCTGAGCACAAAGGAGGGAGGAGGCTCCAGTAAATTGCATGTAGGCCTCAGCGTGTGTTGGCTCCACCGGGCGACCCTCCATCAGCGTCGTGTTTCACCATCAGTCATCAGCACGCCGATGTACACAAGCCGGGAGGACACAACAGAGTACAAGTGAGAGATGTGAGACAAAAACCAACACTTGATGCATGGCGCCCGCAATGCACGGAGGCATTGTGGGCATGGATGAAGGAGACGTTCCCCTTTGTGGTGCCGGTCTACATTCCGATGGGTTGCACCTCCAATGTGCAACCCGCTGACATTGGCCTCCAACGGTCGTTCAAGGCATACATAACCGAACGGTTTTCACAATGGATGACACAAGAATCCAAGGACAACCCAAGGATGCGGTTCCCTCTCAGGCAAATGAAACAGAACATGCTATGATGGATGGTTGAATCGTGGATGCGGCTTAAGGACATGACAGAAACCATCCGTGGTACGTGGTCTAAGTGCGGCTTTGACAACATTTTCTCTCAAGAGTTGCAAATCATGGTCTTGAGGAGGTGTGTGAGCCGCGGCCAGTTCCTAGGGGATAATGAGATTCCTAATGATGATGAGCATGGTAGTGTGTAATATGACTGATTTGTGAAGTGTGCTTTCCTAGAAGTTTATACTGAACGCCATGGTTCACTTTCTTTCACCACCACGGTAAACTGTCATTCCCAGTCTCCCCCCCCCCCCCCCCCC